>SJYC01011091.1:0-17865 GCA_006408675.1 Madoqua kirkii | reverse complement strand
AGAGATTTACTTATTTGTACTGAATAGACCGTCAAAGAATGACTGAAGTTTTATATGGAAATTCAGTCAAAAATTTTGATTCAGTCTGCCTCTACTTCAACATAGTTTTTGTTTTTCCTTTAACTACAGAAGTCCCTCTAGACTAGTATATATAAATTTGTCTCAGGAATTCCTTTGAGGAAAAATAGGCATAGGTAAAAGCTTGCATTTTTTTTCTTTCAAAACTTCAGAGCAAACAGAATTACTTGGATCCCATCAGTATGTCAAGCTGTAAAACACCTGCTTTTACCAAAGTCTTTGTTCAATGTAGTCTCATTGAGAATATGAAACACAGTCATTGTAATTATAATTTGGGTCAAACTTTATTTTGATTATATAATAACATAGCCAAAAAGGAAAGAATAGCTACATTTTTTTTAGTCTGTGCAGGAATGACTATGTTACTTTAAATCCATTCTGGTTTTATTCTTTTACATTTCACTGTCTCAAGCGCCAAATAAAATTTTACTCACATGTTTCCTTTTAAAACATGAGTTCAGAAGACAACTCAAGAGAAAAAAAAGCAACCTCAATGAAGTTTTATTAGCTTCTATGAACCCTAAAATACTGTGCTTTTCCTTTCTGTGATTAAGTGACACTTGCTGTCATATAAATGAAAGGTATTAATATTAGCCTTAATCATAAACATGTGCTATGCTCATATTTCTCTGAATAATGCAATCAGAAATTTGGTTGTAAAATGCAAGAAATCCAATTCAAACATACTTCAGCAAAAGGGGGATTATTTGGCTCATAGAAATTGTGAAAGACTCAATAAGAGGAACCAGAGAATTAATATAGTTGGGATTTTTGTCTCTACCTCTCATGTTTTTGTTGCGTGCCAGCCAAATCATCTCAGTCTGTGTTCCTACAAGGCTAAAATTGTGATTTCTGACATTAAGAATGCTTGTATCCTCATAGCTTTCTGAACAGAAAGGAAAACAAAATTCAAATATTAATCAGCTACATTTTGAAAAATCCTGGGAGAAATTGGTCTGTATTAGGTCACATGCCCAGAACTATATGATTCATACGTGGTCCCAGGAAAGTGACGCTGTGTGGACTAGCCTTGGGGAACTTGTTGATGTTGTTCAGTAGCTCATTCCTATCAGACTCTTTGCAACCCCATGGACTGCAGCTTGCCAGGCCTTCTTGTCCTTCACCATCTCCCAAAGCCTGCTCAGATTCACGTCCATTGAGTTGGTGATGCCGTCCAGCCATCTTGTCCTCTATCAGATCTAATTCCATGCATCTATTTGTCACTCCCACTGTATAATTGTAAGGGATTTGATTTAATCTTGGGCAGGTGGCATTATTAAATCAATAACTATAGCTATGGAGTTGGGGGTTGTGTTAGAAAGATTCTGGTTCCTAGTCTGAGTTCATTCTTAGAGCAAGAGAAGTGTTTTCAGAGTGAAGGACACAGGACACATTTTCTTAGAGGAAATAAGAGGAGTACAAGGCTGGCAACGTATATATACATGCACACAAGTACACACAAGAGCTTATCTCCTCCTCTCATTTCCTGTTCTTTCATCTTCACTGTCATCAAGCGTGTACTGAACATCAAATATGAAATCTAGTGAAATCTAAGGCTAATGAATTGACAGATTTGAGTTATTCATGATCTTTATTTTTCAGAAATTTGAGATGCTAATATTTATGCCTTTTTCTGTCAAAGAGAGACATTAATGGTATAGATTAAAATGTAACAACATAAAATTATGAATCAGGTGAGAGTGGTATTTTGTCAGTTCTAAGTCACATTTCTGACACTTGATTAAATCTAACAATTGGTAGAGTCTTAAGTTGCTACTGGCCGAGTGGCCACCGTGGCACATTGTCACTTCTGTTGAATGCTGTACAGACTGACACTACATGTGTCGAGTTCAACTGTCACATGTGATATCTTCAAAAGAATAACATGATCCAATATAAAAAAAAATTCTGTTTGTAGAGAGTCACTGAAAGAGTATGGTGATACATGCATTTGGTGTTTTTGTAAGCATTCAGAATTAAAAGAAATAAACCAATTTCATGTTTTTGTTTTAGAGTAATTTTAAGGAACCTAAGAAAGGAAGATTCCTCCAAATAGATTAAGCTACGCTCTTCTTTATTACTGAGTAAAGGACAATACAACTGATGTTAGGAGAGATTGTTGGGTGCCTTGGAATAGATGAAACGAATTTAAGATCATGAGGGTTGAATGACAAAATTGTGTAGAACCATAATTATGATATCATGTCAGAGTTTATGTAGCAGGGATTTTTCCTTTATAGTACATAAAATAATATGCATCTTACAATTTATAGTGCATTTTCTGTCAATGAAATAATATAATAAAAGAAATTGATGTTACTTCATGGAAGTCATCTTGGTAACATTATAGAGTAGCAGGATTTTCATACTAGTAATCAGACTCCGTGCTCAGTGGCTTCAGTTGTGTCCTGCTCTTTGTGCCTCTTTGAACTGTAGCCCATCTGGCTTTTCTGTCCATGGGATTCTCCAGGCACGAATCCTGGAATGGGTTGCCATGCCCTCCTCCAAGGGATCTTCCTGACACAGGGATCAAACCTGTGTCTCTTGCACTGCAAGTAGATTGTTTTCACTGAGCCACTGGGGAAGCCCAGTAATCAGATAACCTATACTCTAATTTTCATTCTATTACCAACTAATTTTATTCTCTAAGAGGTGTTAAGTAAACACTTAGGACTTCACATAAACTATAAAGATTTTGAACTAGATTATAGCAACCATCAGTTTCAAACATGATTCAAGATGGAATGAAAAATATAAAAAGAAATTCTGTTTTTTTTTTTTCATCTTAAGAATGACGGTTTGGAAATACTATGACTCTGGCTTGTTAGATGTGTAATCTCCAGATGCCAGGGTGGTATTTTTATTTTCAGTGCAGTAATAATTCATCTAAATCACATACCTAATGTTCCCACTTGAAATGTATTTTGTTATGTAAATGTTATGTAGCATTCATAACATGCCATATTTCTTTCACTTTCATAGTGTTTGGCATTTTGATGAGTGTTATAGCTTCAGACAGATTAGTGAGGCGGTAAGTAGTAGAAAATGCTAATGGACAACTAATCAAGTAAGTGGGTATCAGATAGTCAATTACTACAGAGTACAATTATAATTCAAAACTATGTGAAGCATTATCATTTTGCAGCAGTGTTTTTACACCAAATGTTCTAACAAGAACAGAAAAATGATTGCACACAGGCACATTTGGGAATATGGTCATTATGAACCTATGATTTTCTAATAAGGTGGTAATCTCCTTTCTTTCTCAGATGCCACAGGCAGTACTGCTGCTCATATGTTGAAAATTTAGTGCAGCATTTGTAAAACTCATGTAAATAACATTTTATTCTATTGGCTTCTTAGAGCCTGGGAATCTGAAATTGACTTGTTACAGTTTTTTCCTTCATCAAGAGTGCATGCTCTGTTACTCAGTCATGTGGGACTTTTCCTCCTGCAGGGTATCGATCGCTGGGTCTGGAAGATTCACTGGAGGAAGGGATGGCAACCACTCCAGTATTCTTGCCTGAAGAATCTCCATGGGCAAAGTAGCCTGGTGGACTATAGTCCATAGTGTTGCAAGAGTCAGACATGACTGAGTGACTTACCACACACACATGGACTGTAGCCTACCAGGCTCCTCTGTCCATGGAACTTTCCAGGCAAGAATACTGGAGTGGGTTGCATGTCTTTCTCTAGGGAATCTTCCCGATCCAGGGATTGAACCCTAGTCTCCTGAATCTCCTGCACTGCAGGCAGATTCTTTACTGCTGAGTCCCCATGGAAGCCCTCAGAAATGAAATCATCTCAGTCAAATTCTATTTGTTAAAGATTCAAGAAAAACAGACAGACAAAGGGATTCCATTGTCTCCCATGATAGCATTTTATGATGGATATTTTTTAAAAACATATTCTCTTATGCCAACTTTTTAAAAAAATATAAACCTGTCTTTATTTTGTTATCATGTTCTGAATAACTATTATGTATTACTGTATTTAATATACTATGACATCTCAATTAAATTATGTAAAAAACCACAAGTGGCGGCAATACTGCAAGGTGGTTTCCATGATTCTCACTTCTTGGTATTCATGCTCCTGTATTATCCACTCCTACTGAGTGTGGACGAGACCTGTGACTTACATCTAACCAATAGAATATGGCAAAGGTAATGGGATGTGTCAGTTAAATATGATTGTCTTGCCAGCAATTTCACTCTAGACACTGTTATGCCAACTTTTTAAAAGAGACTTTGTGCCTTTCACTTTTTAGTTTACAGAAAAAAGGTTGCAAAATATTAGAATACAAAAATTGTATAGTCCATTTTACAAATTTTAATTAAATGAAGAAACTAAATTATAAAGGGGGTAAAGTGCTAGATCCCATAGAACTAGTTGTTGACAGACTAGGTTTAGAACCCAGATTCTTCACTTTTTACTTGAATGACTTGTTTATATCTGTCTTACTTTCCATTTACTTTAAAACAAAAAATAAGCTGCAGCAATTGAGTTTACATTTATTTTGTTATCTAGTATTTTGATCCTTCAGTTCTGAAATCTCCATATCGAATCCTGGAAAAACTGGTTGAAAGTAAAAGTGACAATTGTTCCATTGTGTCTGACTCTTCCTGACCCCATGAACTATACAGTCCATGGAATTCTCAAGGCCAGAATACTGGGGTGGGTAGCCTTTCTCTTCTCCAGGGGATCTTCCCAACCCAGTGATCACACTCAGTCTCCCACATTGCAGGCAGATTCTTTACTAGCTGAGCTAAAATGGAAGCCCAGAAAGACTGATTGGAGCCATCCAAAGATAGAAAAAATTAATACTAATTTACTCCCTGACAGTGAAGATTCAGCCACTAGGACTGTGTTTCTGTTTGTCTGTTCCATGTATAATGTTTATCTCAGTAACAGAATCTATTATCTGAGTAATGTTTAGTTCAATCAAATGATAGGTATTGGACAGTCTCAAAAAAATGTGGTACTCTATATATGGGCTTTGTTTTTATAGTGGTTATTACTATTCTAAATTTATTGAGTCCAGTTCCCAGTGAAATCATTACTCTAAGGATTGTCATCTCTCTGGTGTTACTTGCTAAATCATGTCTGACTCTTTGTGACCCCATGGATTATAGCCCAACAGGTTCCTCTGTCCATGGAATTCTCCAGGCAAGAATACTGAAGTGCGCTGCCATTTCCTTCTCCAGGGGATCTTTCCAACCCAGAGACAGAACCTGCATTGTGGGCAGATTCTTTACCATCTGAGTCACCAGGGAAACCCAGTCATCTCTCTGCTCACTGTTAAACATTATGTGCTCTAAATGTATTTCTTTGACTGAGAAACTATGCCTTGGCAATTCAAATTAGTGACTTATCTTCTGTTCTGGTACTTTTATAGTACTCAGAATGCTTGTGTGTACCACTGGGTGTGCAAAGCCCCATCAAGAATAAGTGTCCATTCTTCTTAGGACCCATTTATATCCTCCAGAGGCAATGGTATCAGTTTCACTTGCCAGATGTGTGCAGAGCATCCTCCTGGTGAAACTGGCCCCATTGCCATCTGCAGGCACTGTCTCTCTTATTGCAGACACAACAGTTCTCACTGGCATCTTATGCCTCAGAAGGTGCAACAGGGAAATATCCAGGTTAAGCTCATCTCTGCACTGCTGCAGCCCTCTAATGTCCCCTCACTTATGGACCCTGGTGGCCACCTTAAGTGAACGCACCAAGAGGAGGCCCATTACTGGTTTCATTCGCCTTCTGATTCTAGAAGGAGGCACTTCTGATGGGTATTGACATATCCTACTTTAACGTGCCCCCTTAAATTCTCAGAGTGATTTCTCAGTTTTCCATGGCCCTTCTGCCTGTCCAGGTGGGCAGGCCATTGGCTACTGCCCATGAGTGAGTAACAACTCAAGTCTAGGGACAAACAAAATACAATTCAGCCCACTGAGTTGGTCTATTTTTACCTTCTTCAAATAGGATGCAGTCCATTTGTCTAATTGCCTCCATAAACCAAATAGTTCTCCAGAAGCTCCCTAAATATACAAATATTATAGAGTTAAAATGAAAAGGACAGAAAAACATACAATAAGCAAAAACTAAAGAAAATTTCCCTACTAAGATCAGTAGACTTTAGGGCATTAAAAAGTAAAGAGGGATATTTTATAAAGCTAAAAGTGTCAGTCTACCACAAACATTTAACATTTCTGCATTGGCAAAAAATTGACATAACTGAAATAATACAGAAATTCATGGTTCTAGTGGAAGATGTACACATAACACTTAGTAAGTGAAAGAAAAAGCAGATAGAAGACAGAAAGCATACCAAAGATATCAACTAGGTAATTTATAGATCTGCTGTAAATGACATAAAGAACACGATGTTCAATAGTAGAACAATGAGCCAAACAACAACAGAGAACATATTCTTTTCAAGTGCACATATGATACATATCAAATTTATAATATACCTGGCCATGAAAAATACTGCAGCTTCCCTGGTGGCTCAGTGGTAGAGAATCTGCCTGCCAATGCAAGAGACGTGGATTTGAGCCCCGAGTCGGGAAGATCCCCTGGAGAGGGAAATGGCAACCCACTCCAGTATTCTTGCCTGGGAAATCGCATGGACAGAGGAGCCTGGCGGGCTACAGTCCATGGGGTTGCAGAGAGTCAGACATGACTGAACAACTTTCATGTACATACATATAAAAAATAACTCAAAGTGTATTCTCTGACCACAGTGGAAAATTGCCAAAAATTAACAAAAATCATATAATTAGTCATAGAGCATTGTTAATACCCACAGTGCGATCCTGAAATCAAGGTTGAGATATATTAAAAAAAAAACCAATATATCTTTACTTATGAAACTATTCCTCTTATCTACTCCATATAAATTATATCACATGTCCCAATTAATCTAGAGGCAAAAAATAAAGAACTATGTTAAGTTTTTAAGTTATCTATTATTTCTAAATACCTTGAATTTTAACAAATGTTTGGAACAGTCTTGAGACACATCTACTCACAGTAAGATCTTATATTCTGAATTGTTATTTTGCTAAAGAGAATGTTAAAAATGTTCACCCTGAAATTCCAAAGTTTTATACTTGGGAAGAATTTCCAGGACAGATTATAAGTGGGAGGAAAATGTCATCTAGTTGAAAGAACAGTCATTTAAACAATTAAGGTAAATTTTGAGTTTTGCTTCTGCTTCGTGACACTAGGTGAAATGTTTAAAAATGTCCAACTTCATTCTTCTGTATAAAATAGTTATAATAAGTTTTTGCCTATTGACTGTGCAAACATATAAGAAATTGGAAGTAACATCGGCTGGCCTCCTAATGACTGCTGGTAATAAACTTGACCCTGAATCTGTGAGTGTTTAATAGCAGTTTATTCTCGCAACAACCTTTTGACACAGTAAGTATGAATAAAATGCATGTGAGAATTCTGCATTAACTGTAAAAACGAATGCCTGGCTATCTCACGTAAGGCTTCCGTGGTGGCTGAGGGATAGAGAATGTGCCTGCCGATGCAAGAAACATGGATTTGAGCCCTGGGTCGGGAAGATCCACTGGAGAGGGAAATGGCAATCCACTCCAGTATTCTTGCCTGGGAAATCTCATGGACAGAGGAGCCTGGTGGGCTACAGTCCATGGGGCTGCAAAGAGTCAGACAGCACTGAGAGGCTATACAACAGTAAACAGAATTATGTATGCATTCTCATTCAACATATGTGAGATGGTTAACATGTTATCAGCATTGCCACAATAAGAACCTATGTTTGTTTTTTTTTCTTTATGTACCATAGACATCCTGAGTTTCAGTCTTGCATCATGGTAATTGTTAAACTTTCTTTTTTCATGGTGGATTCTGATTTTCTACTGGGTATCTCCAAATATTTAGGTTCCTCAATAGGCATTTTAAAAAGTGATGTAGGAAAACTTTGACAATCCTCTGAGATTCAGGGATCAGTTCTCATTTGTTCCTTCTTAGCATTGCTGAAAAGTGTTAACTCTTCCTACTGTAAGTAAAATCTGATTGAATTTCTCACTAGACTTCTTTTTATCTACAGCTGTTATTTTCTGAGAAATTAATGAACATCTCCAGTTTTAATAATAGTAATAATAATTACTGATAACAGTGTTCCCTAATCTTTTAAAATATATAGGTCATAACATAGAGTTAACATATTACTTATAAAAATTAAATCTATTAGAACAATATATATGACACATAAGAGAGAGTGTTCTGGCTGTAAGGCGGGTTCTTAGTCTCAAAAGTGAGTTAAAGCTATGGGAACAGTAGAGGACCTGCATCACATTAAAACAAGCTTAAAGTGGTGGTCCTGATGAGCAAGGATTCTGTGTCAAGTCGGAAATGAAGATAATTCTAGAAGTAGGTGTCCAGATGGCATAGCTTTGAGAAGAGGCCCATGAAATAAAGAAATCAGATAGACTCCAACATTAACAAAGCCTTTCTTTTATATTTCAATGTGTCCTATCTTATATTACAGACTTTTGTATTTTACAGAGTCCCCAAGTCATTGACTCCACATGCACCATCAGCTGAGGTTTAAATGACCACTCCTTAAAGATCAAGCTTT
This sequence comes from Madoqua kirkii, assembly GCA_006408675.1. Lineage (NCBI taxonomy): Eukaryota > Metazoa > Chordata > Mammalia > Artiodactyla > Bovidae > Madoqua > Madoqua kirkii. The sequence goes on along the minus strand of SJYC01011091.1, from coordinate 9,176 downwards.
TACATTTTTTATTGGTTATCCAGAGTTTTTAAACTTGGAGAAGCAGGCCCTCAAAGGTATAATATATAGATGAATAAAATAAATGATAAGGGAAGAGAATCGGAAGGCACCTGACTCTTGGCATATGCAAAGTAGAAGGGCATTGGAATAAAAGAAACCCATTGAATTCAGATAGTTAATTCTTGGCCATGGGTAATCTCAAGAGAGAGAAAAAAAAAAAAATGGATATTGTGCATGTTTATGAAAAGCCAGTTACATTAAAAGTTATTTGGCTGTCATTTTCCTATCCAGAATCCATCCATTTTCTCCCCCTTGCTCCTGACACTTTCCCTATTTAGGTGTCTCAACTGGCATTAAAAAATTACTTTAGGAAATTTTGACAACTTCCCATTGAAATTTGAAGTTCAGTTCTCATTGCTGAAAAGATTTAATTGTGGGTCATGGGAAGCTGATCCTGCCCTCAGCAAAAAGGGTGGCTCTTGAAACTCATACCAAACTGGGTCTCCCATCCCTTTTACTAGGAATTGGTTCGAAGACCCAGGTTTTAACCTAATAGTCTGTGGCATTTTTTCTGAAGACTGATACTGGTTAAGACAGTGGTTCTCTAAATGTGGTCCAGCAGCACTGGCAGCCCCTGAGGATTTGTTAGAAAGGAAAATGTTTAGGCTCCAACTGAGACCTGCTGGTTCAGAAACTTACAGTCAAGTCTGAAAAGTAATGGGTTAAGAATGACCTCCTGGATGAGGTAGGGGCATCCAAAGAAGCAACTTTTGGGCCATGGCTGTGAGAGATTTTCCCTAGCTCCTTTTAATTTAAATGGGAAACTAAACCACCCCAACTGCTGCTGGCAGCCCTTTTGACAGCATGAGTAAATTCAGTTTGTTGGCAGAAAAGTGAAGGGAAAACTGAGTAAAACATTTAAAATCGGCACTTCAACACGGGTATTGCAAGATTTCCAGTCTGGTAAGAATGGCACATTTTCTCATTACAACCAGTCTAATTCAAGTTTTCTATAACTGCAAAACATCCTAAAGGATACAAAGAACCAGAATATGTACAATATGAATGAAATGATTTGTTTATTCAACAGATAGATCTATAGAATCAATTCCTATGTGCCAACCTGGGCTTCCCTGTTATCTCAGACAGTAAAGAATCTGTCTGCAATGCAGGAGACTTGGATTCAATCCCTGGCTCAGGAAGATTCCCAGGAGAAGGGAACGGCAACCCACTCCAGTATTCTTGCCTGGAGAATCCCATGGGCAGAGGAGCCTGGTGGGCTACAATCCAGGGGGTCACAAAGAGTCTGACACAACTGAGGGTCTAACACACACACACTGTGTGCCAACCACAGTTCTAAGCACTGAAGATATACAAAATAAAGTGATTTTAAAAGGAAAAATATCTCAGTGGAATTTATACTCTAATTGAGGGAAACAGTCAAAAAATAAGAAAAAACAGTTAAGCATGTTTGGCAGGTGGCAAGTGCTAGAGATGATAGCATGTGTAGGGAGCAATTTTTCTTCTGGGTGTAGCCAGGAAATACTTCCTAAGAAGATGCTGTGCGATTGTGTGGGAGGAGATGGGTCCAGAAGTGGGAACAGCTGTGCAGCAGGTGTCAGTGACCTTACTATGGTTTCATAAACCCATGCCAACAGTGGTGAAAAAGTGTACCCATGGATGCAGAGCTGATAGCTGATGGGACCATGAGGACTAGCTGCCTCTAAAGTGTAAGCATCTCACATTATGCTATAGTCCCTGCAGAGATGGATATGTTACACCATTTCAAAAGCAATCTTCTATTGCTAGGGATAATGAGCTAATATAGCAAAATCCATCCATACCTTTATTGAATTTCACTGGGACCCTTTCATTCTTTACAACAGTCCTTTAAAGAAGCATAATACCTTTAAAGGGGAAAATATTACAATGAAACTGCCCACTGCATGGACCTACCATCTGGGCAGGAGAGAGAGGCTAGACCTAAAGAAATAATGAATTTTATTTTACTTATATTAGAGTTTATGTTAAGCTTGCTTGGTTATTGTATGGTTTGTGAACAGTCTAGATGAGTATGTAGCTGCTTCCTTAAGCTCTGCTAATGTCCTCTTGAGAGTCCCTGAACTACAAGGAGATCAAACCCGTCAATCTTAAAGGAAATTAATCCTGAATATTCATTGCAAGGACTGATGCTGAACCTGAAGCTCCAATACTTTGACCACCTGATATTAAGAGCTGACTCACTGAAAAAGACCATGATGCCAGGAATGATTGAAAGCAGGAGGAGAAGGGGATGGCAGAGGATGAGATGGTTGAATGGCATCACTGACTCAATGGACATGAGTTTGAGCAAGCTCCAGGAGATGGCAAAGGATAGGGAAGCCTGGCATGCAGCAGTGCATGTAGGTCGCAAAGAGCTGGACGTGACTGAGCGATTAAACAACAACACAATGTCCTCTGGGGACACCAGAGACCCTAGTGCCTCCTCTAGGACCTTATTCTGGTTTTCGACCTAAAACCTGTACCTGGCATTGCAGGGGACCTCAGGACCTGATGCTTTTTTCAGGGTTTATTCTAACTGAGTAATACCTTCACTGGCTTAGTTGTTAAACATTATGTACTTCATCCCACTGGAATATGTCTCCAGGGCTCACTCACCACAATCACATAGCAGAGGATCCAGGGAATCAATGATGGATGGGATGGTAGTGAAAGAGCTTTATCTCAGTTACCACTGAGGGGAAAAGCCTTGACAAGAATCCAGATTAAACAACAACACAATGTCCTCTGGGGACACCAGAGACCCTAGTGCCTCCTCTAGGACCTTATTTTGGTTTTCGACCTAAAACCTGTACCTGGCATTGCAGGGGACCTCAGGACCTGATGCTTTTTTCAGGGTTTATTCTAACTGAGTAATACCTTCACTGGCTTAGTTGTTAAACATTATGTACTTCATCCCACTGGAATATGTCTCCAGGGCTCACTCACCACAATCACATAGCAGAGGATCCAGGGAATCAATGATGGATGGGATGGTAGTGGAAGAGCTTTATCTCAGTTACCACTGAGGGGAAAAGCCTTGACAAGAATCCAGTTGATACAAACCACAATTATGCCATCCTCTGCAGCAGCCCAAAGGAGGAGAGCTTTCTCTCTGAAGTCAAAGCTCAGGCTTCTCAGACAAATGACAGAATAGTTATGTCGATGACTGCCTTGAATAGATATGCCCCTTAGATGTCCTTGCTAAATATAAATTCTACATTTTCAATGTGTTTTTCTTTGTAGCAAACATATATATGACAAAATTTCTGTCTTCCTGGAGCTTACAAATAAGGGTTTTTTTTAAATAGAAAACTCGAGAAGACAGATTTCATTTCATATAATAATTTTTAGCAAAACAAAGCACAGCATGGCTATACAGGAAGACAAGAATGCCTTGGAACAGAAAATTTTTATGTTTGCTGTCTATGGAACACTTGCAAAAGTGAAAGTCACTCAGTCATATCTGACTCTTTGTGACCCCATGGACTATATAGTCCATGAAATTCTCCTTGCCAAAATATTGGATTGGGTAGCCTTTCTCTTCTCCAGGGGATCTTCCCAACCCAGGGATTGAACCCACGTCTCCCATATTCTAAGTGGATTCTTTACTAGCTGAGCCACAAGGGAAGCCCATGGAATGCTTACCTCTGAGAATCTGTCAAAAAATGAGGTTCAATCTTGCTTAAAAACCACCATTGTTCAATGAATCCTTTTGAGGAACATTAAACCTCTGCCTTTGCCCCAGCAATGACTCTATCATATGGCAGAATCATTATGTAAACTAACATTTAGAAAGCAGAGATGTTACAACTCCTTCCATCAAAAAGTTAATAATCTGTGGCATTCCAAAATCATAACAAAAATGTTGTGTGAGTTCTCCCAATAATGATAATAAAGAACCCTTTATGGTCTTCAGGATAAAAAAGTCCAACTCTCAAATAGTTCAGATCAGTTGAATTCCACTTGATAGTCGTTTTCTACTGTCCTGCTTCCATTAGACAGATCTATCTTAAGGCAAAGCTGAAAGACTCCAGTGCTTTATAAAGAAAAACGCTGTGCCATTCTCCTTTAGACAGAGTTTTCAGTGACAGACATGAAAAAATTTACTTTCATTATATAGAACATTTTACTGATATACCTTATTATAATCTCAAAGTTTTTTTATTGCTTGCAGTGGTTAGGGTCAGTCTTGAGTCTGCTGGCTGTTTTATATCATGTGAAAATAAAGGGCTGTTCTAGAGTTAATTCTTTCTAGCCTGCCTTGTTTCCTGTTTTCAGAGCTTATTCAGTATTTCTGATTTAATAAGCTTTGGTGGTTTGTTATAGATTACTTTGAAGTTTACAAAGTACATGAGACTCATCCATAATTTTTGCATAGGGCTAAAGACTTCTCTTGGAGAAGGAAATGGCAACCCATTCCAGTATTCTTGCCTGGAGAATCCCAGGGATAGAGGAGCCTGGTGAGCTGCCATCTATGGAGTTGCTAGAGTCAGACACGACTGACAAGACTTTGCAGCAGCAACAGCAGCAGCAAAGAGTACCCTGGTGGTTCAGACAGTAAACAATCTGCCTGCAATGCAAGAGACCCGGGTTTGATTCCTGGGTTGGGAAGATCCCCTGGAGAAGGAAATGACAACCCACTCCTGTATTCTTGCCTGGAGAATTCCATGGATAGTGGAGCCTTGAGGGCCATGGTCCATGGGATCAGAAAGAGTCGGACACAACTGAGTGACTAACATTTCACTTCAAAGAAAACCAATAGAGCTTTTATTTTTAAATACAATTTACTGGTGTTTATACGATCTTCACTAAAGTGGCCATTTAAGAATCTTATTTTCTTAAAAACCCAGTTTTCACTCTTTTGAACTGTTAGATTCTCGGTCCCTAAAACTCACTTAGATTTATGATGGTGATTGGTTATTAACTCTTTTCAGCTGCTTCAACCTGTGTTGCCCAATAGGAGGGCAAGCCTGTGAGTCTTTTATTCCTCTCTTGCATTTCTTTCCTATCCATCCCTACGTAGGCAGAATAAAGGATCTCCACAGATGTCTTCGTCCCTTGTCCTGTGAATATGTTAGGATACAAGTAGAAGGAGATTTAAGGTGGCAGGTAAAGTTAATGTTGCTAATTAGCTGACCTTTAGGTGGGGCTCATAGCCTGGATTTTCCAGGTGAGACCAGTTTAATCACAGGAGTCTTTATATAGAGGAAGGCAGAGGGAGAGGGGTAATACAGAGGCTGTGCGGTGGTTAAGGCTCTACCAGCTCTTGCTGGTTTTGAGGATGGAAGAAGAAAGTCACGGGAATGGATTCTCTTCCAGAGCCTCCAGCGGGAAACATGTCCTCTCTATACGGACCTCCCTGGAAAAAACAGTAAGACTCGTTGTAAATTTCTAACCTTTAAATCTAGAGAGTTCTAAATTCATATTGTTTTACTGTGCTGTTTTTTAAACTCGAAGAGGGGGATTTGCTTAACTGACAAAGTGTTGTTTTAGAAGAAATGATTACATCCATGTGATAAACAGGGGGTCTACAAAGTTAAGTTAAAAAGAAAAAGGCTTGTGAAGGAGTATTGTGTCTTAAATTATCTAACAAATCTTTTTATCAAGGTTTGGAATATTTTTTTTCCGTCTTTTTTTCAGCTTTAACAAGTTTATTTCCATTAAGTCTTACAATGCTTTTTTTTTTTAATGTGAGAGAACGTAATTACTGGAACAATTCAGTGGAATAATTAAGGCAATTTTAATACATCAACATTTGCTATTAGGCAAAGGAATGGGAGGGGGAAGGAAAATAATTCATGTGGCTTCTCTTTTATGGACTTGGGTTCCTTTTCGATTTGAAATTCTAGAAGGGATGATGAACTGGTGAAGTTGCTGGGTCTGTGGTGAAGGGAAGCAGGAGGAAAAGAGGGGTGGAAAGAGAGGGCGGAGTTCCGTGGTTTTGTGGAGAGGAGTGGGGTGGGAAGAGCTGCGGGATGTTTGTGTCTTTGGGGGTGGGGAGTGGACTGGGAAGAGTCGCGGGAGGCCTGCTCCTGGTCGCTCATCAAACAAAATGGTTACAGTTGTTTTGTGCGGCAAGCGTCTCATCTGAGGTGAGGGATCCTTTGACAGGTTCGGACTCCTCCCCTCACGGTGGTCTCAGCTGTTTGCTGTTTTAGATTTGTCCTGGGCTCTAGCGTATACTGTGGGTTACCGCATAGCAGCTGTCTTCAAATGTCGCGTCGTTTGAGGGGCCGGTGGCGGCATTACCCATGGGGCCTTGCGCTTATTACGCTGCGCGTCCCCTCTTCCCACCCCCCACCCGCCCCCCAGGCTGGTCGCTGGTTTGAGAGGTCGGCAGAGGATTTGTTTTGAGGAGACTTAGGTCAGCATTCCTCCACCCAGGCTTCGATGTGAAGACCTACAAGACGGAACAAGGTAAGAGGGCCCAGAGCTTGGAGCCTCGAGGGAGGAAAAGCGTTGGAACAGTTTACTAACCTCCCGCTTTCTAAAGGTAAGTCCTGAGGAGGTGGAGCCTTAGGAAATTTCACAGGGAAACTCAGTATTGAGAAAGGAGCAGTTCCTGCAGAGCAGTTTCTTTCAGCCTAGTTCCCCACAATTTTTTCTACCCTAATGGGTGGAAACGTGCTTCTTTCTCAATGTCTAGCATAAAAAACATACTGAAGTGCAACACAAGTTACCATACAAGGATGCTGAAAGGATGACAAATGAGTGATAACATACTTAACCTAATATTTACAGAGCAGCTGCTGTATGCCAGGACCTGAGTACTACTAGTACAACTTTATTTAAAAAAACAGACCAGGAGACTGAAACTCAGGTTACCTGATTTCCTCAGTCGCACGGCTGGTAAGTGGAGGGGCAGAGATGCAAGCCCAAGACTGAGGTCTTGACCACAACACAAAAGCCTTTTCCTAACCATAGCAATGGTTCAGCGCTTCAGGTAATCAAGATCACCCTAACAGTCTCCTCAGCTTGACTCAACTTCACACAAGCTTCTTCCTTACTAGGGGTCCCTGGGCTGCTCCTCCTTACAGAGTTTACTTTGGAAAACTTGAATTGTAAATTCTCTCTGCCCCTCTGAGATGTAAAAGTTCTCCCACATCTCCATATTTTTACTATGGGAGACATTCCTTTGAAAAGTTTTCATGAAGAGACAGAGGGTTCCTGCCTCCCAGTCTCCATTGGGGAGAAAGAACCTAATTTAAGACAAGTGCCAGGTAACAAACACTGATGGCCTAAACAGTCGGTTTTAACTCCTTTCCCCACAACGTTCATCTTCAAGTTCTTTAGCCCACTCACTTCAAATGTTTTAAACTCTGATCTTTTGTGCCAGTGTAATTGAGTTCAGTCTCCCTTTTGTTGCAATAGTCTTGATCGTCTTTCTTGCCTATTTAACTGTGGAGTTTGACACAGATTCTCCTCAGTTGTTCACCTTTTCAGGCATGAAAACTGAGGTCTTAGTAACTTCAGATTCCCTATACTATGTGATGCCACTTGGATTCAAAGGAAAGCATACTTGCTGTTGTACATTAGTGAACATAAGCTTTTACTAGTTCCTTCAGAGCACAGTATGGACTAGCTTGCCTAGTATTCTGCATTCAGCACATCAAAGAGATCAGATATCTTTCTACCACTCATCAAATAGGTTATGTATTTTAATATAACTAACATATAGAGCATGATGTCTTATCCTTTAGCAGGTCCATGATACTGGCAATATTGTTCCCATTTTTCACAAACAGAAATGGAGATGTCCAGAAGTTAAGCTCAAGTTTTGGAGTTAGGACTTAATTTATCTTTTAAGTGAATTAAGTGGGAATAGTATGCTTCTGGCGATTGGCATGACATTTGCTAATTTATTTCTCCATTGTGCTAGATATGGTCAAATGGTATTAGTTTAGGTAACATTTCCAGAGGTCTCAGTAACTTGGCAATTTTTTAGTTGTTCCCTTTCATTCTATGATGAGTTCTTTAAGGATGGGGATCCACAAATGTGCTCCAGACAACATTCACCCCACCATTCAGTCACTTCATCACTGAGTCCCCACCCTGGCTTCATTGCTCATCTCCTTTTATCATCATTTTTCCATTAGGCTAGTCCATAAAATTCTGGTTAACTACACCAGAAGAAAAGAAAAAGTGCTGTGTTAGAATACTCAAGTTTCTCTACTAAAAGTTAGCAAAAATTTCAAATCCAGATTTTTAAAATTCTGTAGCTCAAGCCCTGTTCATGATTCAGAGATAACAGCTGAAACCACTTCATCTACAAGTTAATTGGTAAAATTAGCATGTTAAAGAGTTGGAGGACTTAATTAGAAAGGCAAACCTTCAGCAAAAAGCCTCTCAGGAACACTAAAGCCATTTGTTGATTTTGTTTGTAAAAAGGTCTGGGGACAGAACCTGGAAACAAATTTGACTTGGCAAACCTAAGTCCACGGTGGAACTATACCATCCTCAGGCTTGTTGTAAAGGAACTGTGTTCGTAGAAAGCGTATGATCTTTTACCTTCCATGACTTTATTTTCATAATCCCAGTGTTCCTGAGAGAAACATTCTATTTATTTCTCTCTGCTCTCCTCTTGTTTTCTGTACTGGGGATGGGTTTTGGCATGCCAAAGAAACCATCCTCAATGGAGAGGTGGCTCCATCATTGGCAGCACTGCTGCTCCTGTGTCAGCCATGGTCCTGGCTACTTCAAAAGTAGCGTTTCTCATCCTTGAGAGTTTCTATTTGTTCCAGCGTTCACCTCTCCGGTTTGAACAATGTTTTGAGATACCACTATTTCTGGATTCTAATTTCTCTGTTGCCTTTCTACTATAAAGAAGGTCTCTTACCTTCTCATGTACATATGGCCTCTCCATATTACCCCCCCCTAATTGAACATTTTTGGTAAAAAAAAATACATTTGACTAAATATTCATTTTAGTGTTGTATGTAATAGTGTTCTGTGTAAATACTGGCTTTTCATTTTTTCCCTCATTCATTCAACAAATGCATACTGAGTGCCCCATCGTCTTGTGTAGTCATCCCTCTCAGTACTAGAACTCTAAGAGTTGGGTGTGGGGGAAAATATCTACCTAAGGGGGCTAATTTTATAGAGGAAGCAGCAGAGCAAGTGGTTACAGAATCTGA
>SJYC01011090.1:0-16118 GCA_006408675.1 Madoqua kirkii | reverse complement strand
AGAAAGCTGTGGTACATATACACAATGGAGTATTACTCAGCCCTCAAAAAGAATAAGTTTGACGCAGTTCTAATGAGATGGATGAAACTGGAGCCGATTATACAGAGTGAAGTAAGCCAGAAAGAAAAACACCAATACAGTATACTGACACATATATATGGAATTTAGAAGACAGTAATGATGACCCTGAAAGTGAGACAATATAAGAGACACAGAGGTATAGAACGGACTTTTGGCCTCAGAGGGAGAGGGAGAGGGTGGGAAGATCTGGGAGAATGACAACGAAACGTGTATACAATCATATGGGAGATGAAACACCAGTCTATGTTCAATACAGGATGCAGGATGCTTGGGGCCGGTGTATGGGATAAACCGGGGGGATGGGCAGGGAAGGGAGGAGGGAGGGGGCTTTGACAGGGGGAGATCGTCTACACCTGTGGCTGATTCATGTCAATGTGTGGCAGAACCAATGCAGTACTGTGAAATGGAATAAGCATTAAACAAAAAATAAAAATTAAAAAAAAAAATACTGTCTTTTGAATACTGAGCAACTGTGACCTTAGCGGTTACCCAGCTTCTCTGACTCCATTTCCTCATCTGTAAGTTGGGAGTAAATTCTACTTGAAAGTTTGTAATGAAGACTAAATGATTTAATAAAACATTAGAAAGGCAAGGGAGATACTTTTTAGACAGTGTCAAGGGACTACTGGAGAAGGGTATGTAATCAAACCATGAAAAAGGCAAGTTTGGATACTGATGTTTTTACATAGGATGTCAAATATTTTTCCACACCATGAATACCTTTGAGCTTTCACACCTGCTAATTATTAATTTGAGGCTGGTATATTTCATTCCTTGCTTTTTCATTGTTTCTCATTAATTCTTTTTAAAAAACTTTACTTTGTATGGATTTTTCTCTTAAATGTCAGTGATTCCCTTTGTTGACTTAAATAGACTGTTATTTCTCCAGCAAAAATGGGTTCATTCAGGATCCGCAAAAATCTGCAATTCAGGGTCTGCAACCCTGGCAAACCAAAGGCAAGCCTCCAGCAACAAGGAGAAGAAAGCTCTTTGAAAGGAAGCTGTGAGAGGCGATAGGAAATAGTCTATTGGAGGGCCTGAGAATTCAAAGTTTATTGGCCTTCTTACTGGCTGAGTCCTGAGAGTCTCTCATTGACTGAGCTCTTTCCAGGAAAGAAGAGGAAGTATTTTCTTCATGGTGGACTAGGGATCTCATAGAACATGAGAGCTCCCAGTTCTGTCCTGACTATTTTAACTGAGATTTCTAAACAGAATAGTAAACAATTCACAAACATTAATATAACTTCCAAGTCAAACAACTAACAATTTCGGTAACTTCCATGTCTAACATACATCTTCATATTTATAGATAGGACACTAAAAATTTGACTACACTTTGCCCTATCTAGCTGGGCAGAATTCTTGATTGTCAAATCTTTGACACTCCTTGTGGCTCCTTCTAATTTTTTGTAGGACTTTGAGGGACTTGTCAGAATTTTGCTGGAGAGAATTGCTCCCATTGCCTCTGGTTGGCAAGGAGCCTTTCTCCTTCAATCTGTCTGGAAAATGTTTAGCCTCCTACTCAGTGGAAGAGTAGTCACAAGGCTCATGGCTTGAGGAAGTAGACTGAGGGATCTAACTACACAGTGGACTCACTGGATTCACCCATTTTTCAGATCCTATCTTTCTCTGTCCCTCATCCTCTTCACAGGCCCTTGGAGAAGCCAATTTTGAACACTAGTGAGTTTCTGCAGTGCCTTTTATTTATATTCAATTTATAGGTATAGCAACTGAGGTTCGTAAAATTCAAACTGAGATCCCATGACAAATGTTAGTCCTGGAAAATGGTACCAGTATTATCTCGGCATAAAAGCCATACTGTAACCATAAGACACTACCCTGCTCAGTAGTGTAGCCTGCCTGCCCTGCTTGTTATCCTAATAGGAATGCTAGCGAACAACCCAAGTGGCACTCATGTTAGGTAGCGTTGTACACAATTCATATCTTAATTCATTCTTAAGAGAACTACATGGCATCGATTCTGATGTTAGAATCAATTTATTAATGAAGAAACAGCAAGAATACAACTTTGTTAACAATTATTACTGGTAACTGGGTGGCAATATTTGGCAAAGCAAAATTTCAGCCTTGGTAGTCTGTCTTAGGGTAAGCAATCCACCTGCCAATGCAGGAGTCTTGGGTTTGATCCCTGGGTCAGGAAAATTGCTACCCACTTCAGTATTCTTGCCTGGAAAATCCCATGGACAGAAGAGCTTGGTGGGCTACAGCCTATGGGATTGCAAAAAAGTCTGACATGACTTAGCTACTAAACAACTGTCTGTCTTAAAGGACAGTTAGAGTTACTGCTGGTTAAGAAGTTACTATTCTGTTAGGTCACTTATAGCTGAAAACTTTATTTTATGATTGCCCCAGGGTAGAATGCCTCAGGGCTATTCTATCTTGGCCAATCAGACTGAGGTTTTTCTGAGAAAACCACTTTGATGCAACTTAACATTTTGTTCTATGTACATATTAAGGTGTTCATTCTAAAAAGGCTTATTTTAAACTTGACCTCAGTTCAGCTTTTAAAGATGAGTGAAAAAAGACTATTCCCTGACTAGAAATCAGTATAAAGTCTACTGTAGACTCTGTTAAATTCCCTGAAATACCCATGGAATTGTAGGGGTAGAAAGCAGAGATTATCAGACATAATCCTATGTCTATCCACACCTCCTGCATTGGGGCCATAGTCCCCTCTCTGAGCTCCTCTAACTTAACTGTCATTACCAATGAAATGGCAGGAGTTTTGGGGCCAGTTTAACCCCAAAGTTAGGCTGACACATAATGGCCTAGAATCAAACCTCTCTCATCTCTGTATCACAGTGCCTGGGCTTTTCCTGCCATTAATGCTGCTGTTTAGTTGTTAAGTCATGTCCAACTCTTCTGCAGCCCCGTGGACTGTAGTCCCACCAGGCTCCTCTGTCCATGGGTTTCCCAAGGCAAGAATACTGGCGTGGGTTGCTATTTCCTTCTCTAGGGGATCTTCCCAACCCAGAGACTGATCCTGAGTCTCCTGCATGGCAGGTGGATTCTTTACTACTCAGGCCTTTAAAGCCCTCCACACGTCGATAACTTCTATTGTTGACATTCCCTCGATATTAGTCTCATCCTTTCAGGTTAGCAGGATGAGACTTTACCTCCATTGTAAGCTGTCTCAGCGGGAATTCCAGCTCATAGTCCCCTCTTCATCTCTTGACAAACTCTGGAGCTCCTAGACTCCTGCTAAAGAGCTGTATCATATATTAAGCTTTCTACAGAAAAATACACATAATTCCACACAGTGAACCTTACTGTCTTACTAGCTTCATTCAGTTATCACTTAAACAGTAGTTAAGCAGAAGCATTTTATGAATTGTGTGGCATTTTGAATGTTACAAGTAAAGGAGTTGGGTTCTTGACCTTTAGCTGACGGAAACTTTCTTATCTCTTTGTTTTCTTGAAGCTAGTCTATGCAGGAAGTGGCACTTTGTATTGTGGCAAAGAACCTATCTTCCTGTGGTCTTTCCGATCAATTCTATATCTCAGCACCATGTGCCACTGTGTAAAAGGGTAAGAAAAGTCCTGAATGCAGGAGGCCTCATCTGTCATCCTCTCTGAGCTTGCTGGATTAACAGGGGAAAATGGGAGGCAAAACCACCAAAATAACTGGCTATAAAATATCCTTAAAATATTTCTCACATTTGAATGATAGCGCCATTTATTTGATGCATTTGAAATTGTCTAAATAGATGTGCACATGAACTGAAACTTGATTAAAAATAGAGAAGTTTAATTACAGTAAATTAAGAAGAAAACACTAAAGCAGAAACAACAGATGGTCAAAGAAGAAAATGTTAGTTTGAAACTATTAGAAAGATTAAGGGAGACCTAAGAAATGAAGCTGGTTTTCAGACCCAAAACAGTTTCACTCTTTTCACTGTTCTTTTGACATCCTTAAAATTTGTTGAATGTTTTCTTGTCCTTTCCTTTGTTATTTTTCTAGACCCTCCCATATTATCTTACATAGCTTTATTTCGTTTAGAGAATATTTCCCAATTTAAGCATGTTTCTTATTAAGAGTTTCTCAAATACAATTCTTAGTTTCAAACATTAGTGATATTGATAACTAATTTAAAACTATTTTTCAAATAGTATAAATTAGCATATTTATAGAAAAAACAGCATTCAACAAAAACAGAATGATAATGCTCTGCCAAACAGCATCAGTATGCACCAAGCGTTGGGCTGTGGAATGTATTTTCATACTTTGTGCAAAACTGTTTTAGGCTTATTGAAAAATTTTTGAGTGTGCAGATTTATTGTAGGCACTCTAAATGCTGAATGTAACTTTCTGTGTCTATTTTCTCTCCTTGTTTGTATAACTTACTCTTACATTGTATATAACCATTAGAACCTGTTGTGGAAGCTGAAAGAAATGACACTAGACCTTAAGGCTATTCTGTTTTATGAAAGGTGAACCTAGGAAGTGTGCAAGGCTCTTCCTCTGGTTTTGAGAAAGATACATTACATGGAGATAATCTTCATGTTAATTATACCTAATTGTAACCAGACTTAGTCCTGCTCTATTTTGGAGATAAAGTAAAGTTGATTTTAATATCAAGGGTCAGAATTTGCTTCTTAGTTGTACTTTCTTTAGCAATCACAGAGGAACCTAATCCTTTAGAATGTATCGAAGATCTTTCATCAGCAGGACAACAGCTGTAATTAGCTATTTGGGGAATTATGTTTTTCTATACTACTAAACTTTCTTCTATTCACCATTTCTTTGCAAAAAAACCCACTGTACTTCTGCAAGTTGATCTTATTTCTTTAGTCACTGAGATTAGAAGGTATAAATTTGAAGTTGTCAGCATATGACATAAAAAGATGAAACCTTATTAATATCTTTGTCCACGTGGATATTTTACTCTATATAATTATGACGCTAGGTGGTAAAAATTGGCTTGAAGGGAAAAGTTAAGAAAACTAGTTATATATACACACACACACACACACATATATATAAAATGAAAGCCAGCTTTGCTGACAGCACAAATTGCAGTTTATGAAAGAGCAAGTTTTTCAGCAACAAAAAAGACCTTTAATTAAAAATGTTTTGTGAAGGGCATTTCATCTTTAGCCTTATTGTTGTGAAATATTTTGTCTATAACTGGCAAGTGTACTCTCTAAGAGAGAAGAAATAAACAAATGAGCAAAACTGAAATATGTTCATGAAGCAATTTATGGCATTTTGAAAAACTAAGCATCCAGCACATAGATGTCCAAAGTTTTTATCAATCAGTTTGCACATGAAAATTGTTCTTAGATTTGAAACAAACAGTGTGCAAATAGGTTGTGATAACTTGTGACTAAAGAAAATCTGAATTCTAAAAAGAACTATTTGCACTACTAGAACTAATGAAAGAAAATTTCACCTACTGTATTCGTCACACTGTTAGAATGCTACTACCTACTAACTGTATTCTTGACCTGAAAGTGTTTTCTCAGAGCAATAGAGTAATGAGTCTTTAGGACATTTCACTATGGCAGAACAAGAAGTCTACTTGTTAAGTTTTTCAAAATTGTATCAAAATAATCTTAAAGGCAAGATTAAATACTTCAGAAAACATTTTTAAACTTTAAATTTTCAAGACCTTTCACAAACTGTTCTGTAGTGTATAATTATGCGGAGAACCAACATAGCTGGCCTGAGACTGCTTTCCTTAGCAAGGCCTGCTTGCCTTGACTGGCTTATGCTAACAGGGATTTCAAGAGGATTCTCACCATTCTCAGAAATGATTAAAATGACTCACTTGCCTAAAATACTTGTATAAACACTGGCTAATGGTAATACCTGCTTTCATTCTGAAAGTCTAGATTTTGGGTGTTAGGCAGAAGTTGCCTGTATGACCTCCAACAAAAACTCTGAACTCAGGTCAAGTGAGCTTCCCTTGTGGATGACATTTCATGCATGTCACCATCCTGTTGGTGCAGGATGTGATCATGTTCTGCATGGTTCTGCTAAGAAGACTGTTAAAGACTGTCTGGTTTCCTGCTGACTTTTGGCCTGTTCCTTTTCCCTTTTCTAAACTTTTATCTGCTCTCGGTTCTACACTTGAGAAAGCTGAAGGCCTGTGAGTTGTCCTAGCAAACCATCAAAAGGGATAATCTTGGGAACCCCCCACTGTTCTATCAGTTACATTTTACAACTTCTGTCAGTTTGTCAGTTACATTTTACAGTTTTTGTACCTGTTCCTTAGTCCCAACGCCCTCTCACTCCGTCACTTACTGAGTAACTTTTCAGTACTAGGCATGGATGACACCCCTCCCCAAAATTATTCCTGACTTCTTCACTGTTCCAAAAATGAAAATGACTCTGGAATATTCTGACTCTTATCAGTTTTACTTTGATTAGCTTATGGCATTAATCAGTCAACTTCATGATATGTCCACATCTCCTCTCCTGTCTGATTTTAAGGTGTCAGACATGGGAATTCCTTTTCTTGTCACCTTTAGCTGCTTATACTCTGTATGAATCATGTCTTTGACTTCAGTGAATTCATTTGTACCATATTAAGTGATTCATTTTTTATAATAGAAAATGTCATTGAGGTAGCTGTTTTTCTACAACTTTCATCTGATCTCAGAATCTGTACAAAGACTGGAATTTCGAATATAAAGGAAAGTCAAAATAAAATGCAGCTGTTGAATTTTAAACGATTTAGTGTTCTGTAAATGATTAGTAGAGTCAAATAATTTTGATTAATTGACCTGGAATAAAAATGCATTAACTTCTGCCAGTTACTTTCTGGATACATATAAAAGGGAACAATAATTACTCAAGAGAATTATATTAAGTATATATGTGTATATACGAAATAATACATAAACTATCCTTAAGTTAGAACAGTTTCTAGGAAAAAAAAAAACTAATGCCAATCTCAAATTCTTCCCCCAAAAGGTCTTTATAAACCCTTTCCCAAGGGCTCAATATCATATTTTCTTTTGTTTTTGTTTAAAATTTCTCTTTTAAAAACTAATTGCTAACTATGAGGCAATAGCTGCAAGCTAAAAATCCACTGGATAGAATTTCAAAAGAAGTTTGAAAGCCATTATTTTTAAGTACTGAACTTTTGATATAATAGAATTGTCAAGAATTTATAAGAAAAGAGCAATTAATATTCTGAAGATCTATCCCTTCTGATAACTCTTCAGAGAATCTTACTTAGTGGTTTGCTCAATTTGAAACAAATTTACAACTTTGAGGTTATTTTAACACTTCCAAATAATTACAGAAGATTAATGAAACATTTACCCCCTCTTTAAAGCATATAAAAATGATAGCAAGGTGTCAACTACCATATGAACTGAGGCAACAGGGAGAAAAGATGCAGAGCCTATGAAGGACCAAGAGTGGCTATTGAGCAAGAATAGGAACTTCATAGAGACCAAGGGCACTCAACTAGGGAATCCCAGGAAAGGTCCTGAACTTGGACCCCCTAAATCCATAAGCAGTGGAAATTATTTAAAGTCAATAATACTTGAAGATGTTAGAAATCCAATTCTGTCTTCTTTCTTGGTTTCTCTTCCTTCTGGGTCTTTCTGAAACAGGCTAGGAATTTCTTTCTGAGGGAAAAAAAGAAGGATATAAAGACTCTGGATACGGAGAAACCAGGCTAAGGGGAAAATGGAAATAAATCTCCCTCATGGTAAAATGGATGATATTTATAAATTGAACACTGTCCTATAGGAACCTTCTTTTGTCTTTCCAGTCACCTGAAGTCGGCATTAAAAGAGCACCCCCAGTATAAGATTAGACAGTTATTCCTCAGAGACTCTAGATGGCCTCAGGTAGCTGTTCAGAGAAGGAAGTAGAGGAAATTTCTGAAAGGGAAAAAAGATACTAGATATAAATGTTCAAACATTTCCCCAAAGGCACATAAATACTACAAAATATAACAGTATAAAATGAAACAAGGTATTGTGGTATTTAAAAATACTACAAGTTAAGCAACTAATGAAAGGATAAGAAAGTCAAGTTATATAAAATTAAGGAAGCTTATATACACCTGATACTGCTGCTAAGTCACTTCAGTTGTGTCTGACTCTACGTGACCCCATAGACAGCAGCCCACCAGGCTCCTCTGTCCCTGGGATTCTCCAGGCAAGAATACTGGAGTGGGTTGCCATTTTCTTCTCCAATGCAGGCTTGTTAGGAGTTGTAAAAACATTAAGTAAGAAATTAGAGAAAGAATTTTGCAATGTTAAAACTGTCCCACTGCAGATAGAGCAGCAAGCTGAAACCCCCACAGGGATGGTAGCCAAGAATAATAATAAAGGTCTACCTACCTTCGAAGGTATTAGTTGGAAAACATTGATAGATCTGATAGATTTACTTAAGTACATGGAGAAAACAGTGATGTGATTGTGGCTGTCTCAAGAACAAAATATGTATACATACTAAGACAGAAAACTAAAATAATAGCAAAGTAAGAACTTGCACAAGAAGGCAAAAATAATTATAGATATTATATAGCTCAGCTTAGTGGGCTTTCCAGGGTGGCTCAATGCTGAAGAATCTGCCTGCCAAACAGGAGACACAGGTTTGATCCCTCGGTCGGGAAGATCCCTTGGAAAAGGGAATAGTAGTAACTGCTTACAGTATTCTTCGGAGAAGGCAATGGCACCCCACTCCAGTACTCTTGCCTGGAAAATCCCATGGATGGAGGAGCCTGGTAGACTGCGGTCCGTGGGGTTGCTAAGAGTCGGACATGACTGAGCGACTTCACTTTCACTTCACTTTCATGCATTGGAGAAGGAAATGGTAACCCATTCCAGTGTTCTTGCCTGGAGAATCCCAGGGATGAGGGAGCCTGGTGGGCTGCTGTCTCTGGGGTTGCACAGAGTCGAACACGACTGAAGTGACATAGCAGTAGCAGCACAGTATTCTTGCTTGGAGAATTGCATGGACAGACGAGCCTGGCGGGCAGTGGTTTATGGGGTCACAGGAGTTGGACACGACTTAGCAGGTAAAGAACAACATGAAAATGTAGAAGCTACTCGTTGATTTAACTAAAAGCAGTTCTAGAGGGAGTGGAAATGTTAAAGATGGGAGTTTAAGAAACTAAATCCTTATGTGCTACAGTAGGAAGTCATTAGTTTCTGAGATGGATAATTCAAGCAATAGTAGTGTAACTATATTTATTTAGGTATGGAGCTGAATTGCTGAAGAAAGAACTCAACTAGCTAAAAGTTTTTCTCTGGAGAATAGGAGTGAGGAAGTGAGATTCAAAAAACAGCACTGAAAATTGCTTTTCTTAAAATCTTGTCGTTGATTATCCTTTGAATTATATGAATCAATTATAACTTAAAATTCTATATTGGGGAAAGGTAATATTTCACTTTTAATCTATTATAGAAAAGTATGCTGATATATTTTTAATCAGCTTGTCATTTGGGAAGGAAAACAAAACTCATCTCTCACTAAATCTTGTTGTATCAATGAATTTTGGGGAGCTGAGATTTACTGTCAGTTTACTCCATGCCTTTAATAAAACCTGACTTAAAAATACACTCTATTCACAAGTAGAGCATCGGAGAAAAGCAAAATGAAGGTTGTTGTAAAAGTTTATGTTGTGCCATCAATATGGTCTGTCTTAAGTCCTTTGAGAAGCTATTATTTATAACTTTGAGTTTGTTTGTATATTTGGCTTTCTGTGTCTAACTCACCAGCAACCATGCTTGATTATTTTTTGAACTTTCTAAAGTTAACTCTAGCTTTTCAGACTTGTAAAAGTGAATGTGACAGAACATTATGCTATAATATTAGAGATATTTGAAAGAATTGTCTTGGCTGCTTTGAGCTCTTGTGTTTCCAATGGCAGGTTGGTATAGGTGCTCTTTGACATTACTTTATGGTCCTTTGTCTCCCCATGTACTTTAAAAGCAGAATTATATTAAGATGGAGTTTATTTATTAAAATTACCAGCTTTCTTATGCTACTATCTTAAGGTTGATAATTTATTAAAGGAAACTTAAATTTTTGTTTATATTTTTGTAAGGTAAAATATAAAAAATCTTATCAGTGTTCTTTATCAGATCCAGAGCAAATGTAGTCTAAAGTGAAAAATCTAGATCAAAAAGAAAACTGTTTTGCACATATTGATAGTTTGTTGATGTTGTTTAGTAGCCAAGTCATATAGGACTCTCTTGCAACCACTAGAGTAACCTAGCCAGACTCTTCTGTCCATGAGATTTCCCAGGCAGGAATACTGGAGTGGGTTAGTCATTTCCTTCTCCAGGAGGTCTTCTGACCCAGGGATCAACTTGTGTCTCCTGCATTTAGGGAAATACTATTCCAAAACTTATCTATAAAGTGAAATGTTCAGAATCTTTATATAATAGCTTCTTAAGATATCTTAGTAGCAGTACATTTTCAGGTTTATTCTGGAGGTGTAATGCAATTTGGGATTTTTAAAACTTTGAAGATGGTCAAATTGTCTTTAATACCTCTTGCCACCAGTGTGTGTTTAGAGAATATCTAATATATGGTGAGCAAATGTTAGCTTAAACCTTCAGTGACATTGAAACAACTTTATTATGATTTTGTCATTGTACTTTATCAACAGATTCTTAAGTTCACTGGGTTCTGATTTTGAGATTTCTAGTATCTGTAACTTTCTCATTCTCAGTATCTTAACATCAGAAGTAACTTAAATAATTGCTATGTTTATTTATGATTCACTGAGTCAATTACCTTTATGTAACTGTGGCAAACTCAAGAGAGATGACATGAAAATGGGTATAAATAATAATCGGAATAGATTTAAAATTTTATATTGAAGCATGCTGCTAATTAGCTCTTTCCTTTAGGGCAAGGTCTGTTTTAATTACCTGTTTTTCAGAGTCTGGTTAAATGATTGACTTGCAGTAAATTCTCAAAATTGTGCTGATTAATAGAAGAGATATAAAGTGGATTTTTTATAAAATTTCTATAAAATTATAAAGCTATAACTAGCGACCATATAATTCATCATGTTTTCCCAGTTTCAAAAATAAAAACCTCAATATGAGATGTCCTTAGAAAATAAAGGACAGATGGAGAGGTGGCAAGATGTCATGGGAAAAAAAAGCCATTTACAATGGATTAGCCAAGGATTAGAGTTTGTTGTTTTTATAATTTTGGATATGTTAAATATCCTCTTCAAATATCAATTTTTAAAGGGGAAATAAGGTAATATTAGTACCAAAATTATAAGACTTATCTAATGTTAAGAGGTAGACTGTGTAAGAGGGCTTCCATGATAGCTCAGTGGATAAAGAATCTGCCTGTAATGCAGGAAACATAGTAAACATGGGTTCGATCTCTGGGTCAGGAAGTACCCCTGGTGGAGGAAATGGCAGTCCACTCCAGTACTCTTGCCTGGGAAATCCCGTGAACAGAGGAACTTGGTGGATTCCAGTCCATGGGGTCCCAGGAGTCGGACAACTTGGCTACTAAACCACCACAAACGATGTAAATGATCCAACAGTTGTATCTGGTAGCCGTTGTAACTGGAAATCTAGTTTGAATTATAACAATTTTTTTTGATCTCTTAAAGGAAGTTAACTCATGATGATCATGGAGTAAAGCAATTTTCCCTTTTCCAGACTTCTCCACAGTACATTTTACCTCTTCACTGACAAAGAAAATTCCAAGGGTGAAATAATCATTTATTTGGCCATTAAGTGTTTCTTCCAGAGCTCCCTTTTCAATCTAGTCAACAAAAATGCTAATTAGTCCTAATTGTTTGGAGAACACCTGTCGGTCCATTAATAGATGCAGAGATCCCTAAAGCATTCCTCACAAAGTAGGGTGCTTTAATTCCCCCTGAGATGAATTTAATTTTATCATCAAGAGGTAAAAAGGATTAAAATAAAGCTGCTGCTGCTGCTAAGTCACTTCAGTCATGTCCGACTCTGTGCGACCCCATAGACGGCACCCCACCAGGCTCCCCCATCCCTGGGATTCTCCAGGCAAGAACACTGGAATGGGTTGCCATTTCCTTCTCCAGTGCATGAAAGTGAAAAGTGAAAGTGAAGTCGGTTAGTCCTGTCCGACTCTTTGTGACCCCATGGACTGCAGCCCACCAGGCTCCTCCATCCATGGGATTTTCCAGGCAAGAGTACTGGAGTGGGGTGCCATTGCCTAGCTTAATCTAATTTTTACCTACCTGTGGAAATACATAGATCCAAATATATATACTTTTAGAGGCTACTTGAAGAAAAATGCTAGATAGAAGTTCTCTAAGAGTGAACTCCTTGTTCCCATGGGATGAATGAAACTTCACATAATGGCTTATGATTATTAACTGTTTTGATAGACTGACACCACAATTTTGCTTCCTTTTGATACTTTTCTTAATTATAGAAAGTAAATCATGCTTTCCATCTAGTCTGATACGTTGCAGTGGTTGTGTTGGTTTGTCCATACTGTCAAATTTTCCAAAAATATGTGTAAAAGTAGAAAACAATGTATATTGACTTAAAAAATATTCACAACTTAGTTCAGAGTTATGTTTTGTTTGGCAGAAATTTTTAAGACTTTAAGCCTGGGAGACAGCATCTCAAGTAACTCAAGTAACCCTGAGAGAACTGCTCTGAAGAGGCAAGGTGAGATCCAGGATACGTAAGGATTTGCAATAAAGGGCAGATAGTCTGAATGTCAAAACATTTAAGTAAAACTAGATATCCTAAGTTAAGACATTTAGTGCTTTTCTATGTAAGAGAAGATGCAAAGATCTGGGCTCACTGAAATACTTTCTTTGACACACACCTCAGCTATCTGGGGCCAATATCCTGCATTTTCACATCCGGAGTTTCCTTGCAGCTGACCATAGGGAGTGGCTGCAGTGCGATCTGGCTGCTAGATGGCAGGTATTTTTTTTCCTTCCTGAAGTACCCCAGGGTTCATCAGCTCACTGCCAACAGTGGCTGCAGTTACTGATGACTCTGAGATCCTTTGTTTACTCACATGGCAGGCAACATTCCATTTCTCATTGTATGTGGACTAGTGGTGATAGTTAAGTTCTACTTAGTAAGTCAAATAACTTTATTTTAATATAGAGACAAACTAGCAGTAATATTGCAAGGTTTTTTTCATGGCTCCTGTCTTAAATGATATAGCATTTCTACATCCTTAAAGTTGAATAAAAGACTGTCAAATGTTCAACTAAACGTGACTGGGGTCAGCAGTATTTCTCGTGTCTGGCAAATAGAATCTATCACTATTCACTAATGGAAACTCAGGAATACAATAGACCCATCTTATATTCTTTCTTGACAGAAATTCTATTTTGAAAGCTATAATCTGTGTTTCTAAAATAAGACCTTAAAATGGGTAGGAAGTTACCAAACTTAGAGAGTTTGTCATGGATTTATAGTCTGAAATATAGCAAAGATTTTAGGTATAAAAAACATTTCTGAGGTAGAAGTTTCTTGTAGTCAGTGGCTTTAATCTAAGCTTTCCTCCTATTAAATATAATTTGTAGAATGGTTCTTTTCTTATCTAAACAGACCATGCTAAATGTGCAATTGAAGCAGTTATCAAAACTTATACATTTTTTTAACCTTTCAGGTAAGAGTATTGAATTTTTTTTTCAAGAAAATCTTCAACTTGACCTGGAGAACTTCTTAGTAAATATGAATGGTACTCTTAAGAATTGCTCAAGCTAAATTGAGCATTTCGATCATATCTAAATGTCATCCACACTTTTGTAGCTGCCGTGCAATCTTTTGGTCTGTCTTTAGATTATTTCTTCGTTGCCACTACGGCTACAAAATGCTTTTACACTTGGACGCTTGATCATCATCTCATTTCAGGGTTCAGGAAGAACAATGTCTGTGGTACCATATCAGAAAGGGCTGTTTAAATGGTGAATCTGCCTTTAAGCAACCAATTTGGATACAAAATCGGATGCAGAGGAAGAGTTGAAAGTCATTTCTATCGTCAAGTAGTTTCCTACAGTTCTTTCTGCAGTTTCTACTGCAGAAAGCAAATTTTGTAGCCCTGAAAAAGACACTGGTATCTTACTACAGTTTTGAGCGATTCACACTGGAAGATGAAGCAAATGAATCGTTGTGCTGACAACAATGTAAATATTCGTTCATCTGGGGCTGAATTTGGATCATTTGCAAATTGGCAGAGAATCTAGTCTGTATTTTTAAGTTGGAGCAATATATAAAAAACAATATCAACAATTTTGTGCTATACAGCCCGGTGAGTGAAGTGAAAGGAGTTCAGTTGTGTTCAACCCTTTGTGACCCCATGGACTATACAGTCCATGGCATTCTCCAGGCCAGAATACTGGAGTGGCCTTTCCCTTTTCCAGGGGTTTTTCTCAACCCAGACCTCCTGCATTGCAGGTGAATTCTTTACCAGCTGAGCCACAAGGGAAACCCAGGAATACTGGAATGGATAGGGTAGATGCACTGGAGAAGGGATATAGCCCAGTAGAAAGATATAAACAAATTTGAAAGTCAGGGAGCAGAGGAAGGGGAATATTAAAATCTTAACTAAGAAAGCCTTTAGGGTTTACCTGATGGCTCAGACCATAAAAAATCTGCTTGCAATGCAGGAGACCTAAGTTCAGTCCCTGGGTCTGGAAGATTCCCTGGAGGAAGAAATGGCTACCCACTCCAGTATTCTTACCTGGAGGATTTCATGGACAGAGGAGCGTGGTAGGCTACAGAGTTGGACACAACTTGAGTGTCTAACAAACAGGAAAGCCTTTAACTGTAATTTATAATTTTAGAGGAGGTTAACCCTCTATTTGCATTAACTTAATCCACTCCAGTGTTTTTGCCTGGAGGATACCATGGACAGAAGAGCCTGGCAGGCTTTAGTCCATGGAGTCGCAAACAGTCAGAAATGACTGACTGGCCACAATCAAAGAAAGTTGGTTTAGGGCAAATAAATGGTAAAATACCTTTTTTCATAGGCTTCGTACTCTTAAATAAAAGTCACCATTTAATTTACTCAAAGGCTTGTTTCTATCAGTTTCTTAATCAAGAAATGACATCTTTTAGTACATGGTTAAAATAGGAAAATTTTTATTCTCCTCAAGTACTCTTGGATTGGCTGTAGTCTACTGTTGGTTCCCATATATATATATATATATGGGACTCCTGATCAGTAGAATTGTTTTCTATACCCCGAATTTTCACTTATTTAAATATTAAATACCACTTCACTTATTTGATTGCCTATATAAAAACCATGTGTTTATAAATTTTATGTCTTCAATATTTTCTGTATTCTACATACATCATTCTTCTGCCCATTCCTTCTGTAGTTCCTAGCTAAGTTGAATTTTGTACATTTAAATAGACTGCTATTTGATTAAGTGAAGTGGCCCAATTTTTTTTTTCTGTCAAAAATGATGGGCTGATTTAACTTAGCAACCTGAGAAGAACATCTTACACACCTAGGAAAGAATTTTAATTAATAGTGATCCTATAATAGTAATTAGCCTCCAATTAAAATAAATTAATGAAAAAAACAAAACTAGAAATAAAATATGACCCTGCAATCCCACTCCTAGGTATATACCCTGAGGAAGCCAAAATTGAAAGACACATGTATACCATTGTTCATTGCAGTGCTATTTACAATAGATAAAGCATGAAAGCAACCTAGATGTCCATTGACAGATGAATGGATAAAGAAGTTATGGGATATATACACAATAGAATATTACTCAGCCATATAAAAGAACACATTTAAGTCAGTTCTAATGAGGTGGATGAACCTAGAGCCTATTATCCAGAGTGGAGTAAGTCAGAGAATAATATTGTATTCTAATGCATATATACAGAATCTAGAAAAATGGTACTGAAGAATTTATTTGCAGGCATCAGTGGAGAAACAGAATAGACTTATGGACATGAGGAGAAGGGAGCAGAGGGTGAAAGGGTGAGATGTATGATGAGAATAAAGTGGAAATTTACATTACTGTATGTAAAATACATAGCCAGTGGGAATTTGCTGTAGGCTCTGTATCAATCTAGAGGGGTGGGGA
>SJYC01011086.1:0-26333 GCA_006408675.1 Madoqua kirkii | reverse complement strand
TCCCTGCGTTCAGAAGATCCCCTGGAGAAGGAAAGGCAACCCACTCCAGTACTCTTGCTTGGAGAATCGCATGGAGGGAGGAGCCTGGTAGGCTACAGTCCATGGGGTCGCAAAGAGTCGGACACGACTGAGCAACTTCACTTCACCTCACCAACATATTAAAAATGGATCTCACATCATTAATATAAAACTGTAAGAAGTGTTCTTATTTCTGCTTTTTTACTTTTGATACTACAAAATGGTAGATGCATTCTAGGTGTTAGAATGTAATGAAAAATTACATATATAGAAATGTATTTAGATGTATAGGCATATGCATATGTATTTATATTTCCATTACTTCTTAAATATTCTACAGAAAGACTTTTTCTGGTTTATATTTCCTCTGCTAGATGTTATTATAAAGTTACACAAGGCACCTAAGCTGTTGTTACAAGATAGAAAGTGGATTTGGAAATGTAGTTAATAGCAGTGTTCAGAAACTAAAGAAACATTGCTGGTAATACACTCACTGAGTTGATATTTCTAAAAAAGAAAAAAAAGTACAGATGTCTTCTTTGAACCTAATTCTTTGAGTCAGTCAGGTTTCAGTGACCTCCTAAGAGCTGCAAATGTGGATAAAACTGATTGCCTTTTGCCAAAGAATCTGAAATACATGATAGGCATACAAAATATACACAGAGAAGCTAAAATAGAAGCATGATGTGATAAAGAGGAGGGTGTGAAAATGCTGTGAAAATTCAAAGAGCAAAGTGATTTCCTTCTAGCAGAAGTATTCTACAGTGATACTTTATTTGAACCTTTGAAGATGGGGAGTATCTTATCAACTTCTAAGAAAGGAAGATTTTCCCAGTACAGGAAAAAATGTGAGTAAAGCAAATGAACAGAGAAAATCAGGTACAATCGTATTCATCTACTTGAACTGAGATGAAGGGAATAATGAGAATAATGAGAGATAAGTCTTGAGGGGTTGCTTAAAGTGTAGACTGTTGGAGACTGTGGTGATTATTAGTGGTAGTGAAGAGTCACTGTAAGGTTTGGAAGTTGGACAAAACATGAGAGCTCTAAGAAAGGTTATTTTATTGCTGATACACTGGAGTGAGTTAGGATGGTGGGAAATCTATTTAGGGCTCTGTGGCTAGAAATAATGGGGCATAAAAATAGAAATAAGAGACATTAAAGATAGAGTGAAAGTAAACTAACTTCTAGTCATTCAGGTAAGAGAAGTTATCTGTATTTAGTGAAGGCCAAATGCACTGAAGTTAAGATACCATTCTGAATGGCCAGTGCATCATGTTGCAAAGCAGATTTCTTCCTGTGCAGTACAAGTAATGCAGAAGTTATGAGATTAAATGAAAGGATATACATGAACTAGATTTGTTCATTACACTGCTCTAAAAACCTTGTTATGGTTTTTATCAAATTTCATAACATGGCTAGAAAAATGGTCATGTTAACAGAATTCTAAAAAAAATTCAAAAGATTGGAGGGAATTAATGAGCTTAATTTTAGAAAGGTCATAATGAAGATATTATAACATTTTGGTTCCAAGAGGCAATGAATAGGATAGTGCAAGTAGGATTTGTTTACAAATGGTTAATATAACAGGATGTAAGGGAACTTCTAAAAATAATATATCAAAAGAGCCCAGAGCAGGTAGCAGCCCAACTGATTGTACCCAAGGCTGAATGGATGAGGAGCAGAAGAGAGGAAGAGTCTTGCTTTGCTAAGTGGTCTTGAGAGTGATCAAGGGCCACAGCAGACCAATGCAACCTCACAGGGAAAGAACAAAGGGAAAAACTAGATGCTAAGATTCTTCCTTCCTTTGGTACCCAACTGGGGTTCCCCACTGGCAACTCTGATTCCAAGCCAAAGAAGCATGAGAACCAATGAAAGTAATCCATACATGTCAGCCTCCTGAGAGAGAGAGAGAGCAGGATGGAGGATAAAGCACAAAGGAAGACACTCGACCTAGATGCCAATCAGGAGACTAAATAAGTGTTTGTGTTAGTCGCTCAGTCGTGCCCGACTCTTTGCAAACTCATGGACTACAGCCCATGAGGCTCCTCTGTTCGTGGGATTTTCCAGGCAAGGATACTGTAGTGGGTTGCCATTTCCTTCTCCAGGGGATCTTCCTGACCCAGGAACTGAACCCAGGTCTCCTGCACTGCAAGCAGGAGACTGGATAGATGGATAGAAATTTGAGACCTAGACAGAATTTTTGAATTAGTAAGTACAGGTAGTACTGACAGTTGAATAATCAGATATTCTCCAGTCAATACCCAGGCATGCTCAAATAAATAGGAAACTTCTTTGAAGAACCTTTTGGGTAATGACAGGTATTCTGCATTTAATGAAGCTTGTATATATTCATGCAAAGTCATTTGAAACTAGTTCCTTATTCTTATTCATATGTCCAGAAACAGAAACAACTTGTGTGGACAAATGGGAATGAATTGATTTTTATAACTTTATACTCCAGAGTACCTCTTAAGGAAAGGAACATACTGGTAAAACAGCTGTGAACGCAGGCCAAAAAAAACCCCCAAAAACAAAAACAAACCCCCACAAAAAACCCTCTATACTTAATTAGAATGGGGAATAAAAGAGCTAAGCATACTCTGTCTGAAAAGCCACAGTTTTAAGAATTGGTGAACTTGCACAGAAGAACACCTAAAAACATGTGAAGGCCTTCAGGTTCTAGGTGGCAATAATGTTGGCTTCTACAGATTTATGCATCTAGACATATAATCTTAAAAATGTTATTTTAATGTCACATGTCTTTCAATATTCAAAATATAAACTTAAAAATTTTAATAAGGATGAAGAGAAATCGCTCAGTCGTGTCTGACTCTTTGCAACCCCACGGGCTGTAGCTTGCATACTCTGTCTGAAAAGCCACAGTTTTAAGAATTGGTGAACTTGCACAGAAGAACACCTAAAAACATGTGAAGGCCTTCAGGTTCTAGGTGGCAATAATGTTGGCTTCTACAGATTTATGCATCTAGACATATAATCTTAAAAATGTTATTTTAATGTCACATGTCTTTCAATATTCAAAATATAAACTTAAAAATTTTAATAAGGATGAAGAGAAATCGCTCAGTCGTGTCTGACTCTTTGCAACCCCACGGGCTGTAGCTTACTAGGCTCCTCTGTCCATGGGATTTTCCAGGCAATAGTCCTGGAGTGGATTGCCATTTCCTTCTCCAGGGGATCTTCCCAACCCAGGGCTCGAACCCAGGTCTCCCGCATTGTAGACAGACGCTTTACTGTCTGAGCCACCAAGAATAGTGAACTTAAAATACCATATCTAGGCCCCATCTTAAGGAATGAAAGACAGTTTCTTGGGCAGGTGTTTCCTTTTTGCAATTGCTGCTAGTGTGGATTTCTCCATTAGCTCCCTTAATAGATTTTGGAATATTAGCATAGAGATCTGTTTCAGCAGTAACACAGCTGGGTCCCTTGGCTTCAAGGCCTTTGGAACTTGCAAAATATTTGGCTTCAATCAATATTGTCATTTTTCTTCTCCATTTATTATCTCTCTATGTTGTCTTTAGTTATTCTAAGGATTTTTCACAGGCTTACTAATATAAAAAAGAGTACATAATGCTTTTAGAGGAGATGATTCTATATAATTTTATTTGCTTACCCTTATGAAGTATGTGTGTTAGCCGCTGGGTTACGACCAACTCTTTGCTATTCCATGGACTGGGGCCTGTGAGGATCCTCTGTCCATGGGATTCTCCAGGCAAGAATATTGGAGTGGGTAGCTATTCCCTTCTCCAAGGGATCTTCCCAGCCCAGCAGCAGAACTCGGGTCTCCTGCACTGCAGGCAGTTTCTTTACCATCTGAAGCACCGAGGAAGCTTATATACATACCCTTATGAGATCCCTTCAGAATCATCTAGTATTAGAATCGATAGGATTCTGTATTCTGATTATTTGAAGCAGGTCAAACAGCATTGATAAAATGAATGTGTATTTTACTTTTTTAACAGGCCATCATTTCTTTACCTATAATTTTTATATATTCTTGGAACAGGCTTAATTTATGTGTAGAAATTGTTGGCTTGAAATTGAGATAAACAGATATATAGCTATTCTTGTGGGATAGCTCCTGGCACATGGTAGTCACTAAAAGATGGTGTATTGTCATATGTCCATACATACATGTCTAATTCATTGCAAACAGCACATTACTACCTTGAATACTTATAAAGTTTTTGTCAGACATACTCTTATGTAGCAAAGTAGAAGAAAATTAAAAATCAGCTAGGTTAAGTTACATAGACAAATGCCTCTATCATTCCAGAACTTTTAAATCTGGAATATTGCCAGTCGTTATCTAGAGGCTCAGTATTTGAGAGTCTCTGACACTTGATACAGCTATGGGTGAATTTTAGTTCCACCATTTATTTAATAAGATTTTTCTCATCACTTTTACTCATAATTTTCAAGTGGTTTAACTCTGTGCTTTCAAAGTATAGCATGTACCTAATTTTAATCTATTTGTTTATTGATAAAGAAGAGATTTACTATGAAAATATTTATCTTGCTCACTATGAATTCCTGCCAATTATAATCAATCCTCTAATTGATAATTCCTGGGACAAAATTATTCTGTTACCTTCTGTTAAACATTATATTACTTTCCGTCATTTATAAAACATGGAATCAAATATGCCTTATTTGATCTTTTCTTCTGTATTACTGATTTTTGATTTAAAAATCACATGAATAAATAGTTGCTGAATATCTTTGGAAAAGTATAAACACACAGCAGTAAATTTGTTCAGCTGAGACAGGATATTTAACTTTAGATAAGCCTTTGAAAAGATTCAAAACAAAGTCAAAAAGAATTACTTGAAGTAGAAAAAATTTGCTAGGAAGTACCTGGTAATAACTTGAGTCTTATGAGGTAAATGTACCTGCCTTTTGGTATTTAAGTAATTACCCAGAAGAAATAAAAGGTTTTATTTAAAATGTGTAGTAATATGAAAAGTAATTTTGGAGTTTGCTCTGTGTCACCAATTTATTATAAAATAGCCTTACTAAGTTGATTCAAGCTGGAATCAAGATTGCTGGGAGAAATATCAATAACCTCAGAAATGCAGATGATACCACTCTTATGTCAGAAAGTGAAGAAGTACTAAAGAGCCTCTTGATGAAAGTGAAAGAGGAGAGTGAAAAAATTGGCTTAAAACTCAACATTCAGGAAACGAAGATCATGGCATCTGGTTCCATCAGTTCGTGGCAAATAGATGGGAAAATAATGGAAACAGTGGCACTTTATTTTCCTTGGCTCCAAAATCACTGCAGATAGTGACTGCAGCCATGACATTAAAAGATGGTTGCTCCTTGAAAGAAAAGCTATGACCAAACTAGACAGCATGTTAAGAAGCAGAGACAGTTTGCCAACAAAGGTCCATCTAGTCAAAACTATGGTTTTTCCAGTAGTCCTATGTGGATGTTTTCATTTGGACTATAAAGAAAGCTGAGCACCAGAGACTTGATGTTTTTGAACTGTAGTGTTGGAGAAAACTCTTGAGAGGCTCTTGGACTGCTAGGAGATCCAACCAGTCCATTCTAAAGGAGATCAGTCCTGAACATTCATTGGAAGGACTGATGATGAAGCTGAAACTCCAATAAATTGGCCCTGATGTGTAGAACTACTCTTTGGAGAAGACCCAGATGCTGGGAAAGATTGAAGGCAGGAGGAGAAGGGAACAACAGGATGAGATGGTTGGTTGGTATCACTGACTCGATGGACATGAGTTTGAGCAAGCTCCAGGAGTTGATGATAGATAGGGAAGCCTGTTGTGCTGCAGTTGATAGGGTCACAAAGAGTTAGATACAACTGAGTGACTGAACTGAAGTCATCAGTTGCTTATCAAATCTTTGTTGAAAAATATAGAAGAAATTATAGTTCATAAAGGAAAAATCCATCTAGGCAAGGCTATGGTTTTTCCAGTGCTCATGAGTGAATGTGAGAGTTGGACTGTGAAGAAAGCTGAGTGCCGAAGAATTGATGCTTTTGAACTGTGGTATTGGAGAAGATTCTTGAGAGTCCCTTGGACTGCAAGGAGATCCAACCAGTCCATTCTAAGGAGATCAGCCCTAGGTGTTCTTTGGAAGGACTGTTGCTAAAGCTGAAACTCCAGTACTTTGGCCACCTCATGCGAAGAATTGACTCACTGGAAAAGACTCTGATGCTGGGAGGGACTGGGGCAGGAAGAAAAGAGGACAACAGAGGATGAGATGGCTGGATGGCATCACCGACTCGATGAACGTGAGTTTGAGTGAACTCCGGGATTGTGATGGACAGGGAGGCCTGGCATGCTGCGATTCATGGATATCGCAAAGAGTCAGACATGACTGAGCAACTGAACTGAACCTTGAGACTTAACAACATCTATGCATTCCAACAATTGCCCCTATTAAAGTGTGTCTAATTATTTTCAGATCAGTGCATTGATGTCAATGAAGGAGAAACTGAACCCCTCTTCATTTATAGCTGGGGAAAGGGTAAGACATATTTAGGACTTATTTCCATAATATAGCTCTAAATATATTGGATTGAGAATTAAATAGAATTAATATCTTGAAAGTAAATGTAATTAATATGAGACTCAAACCTTGTTAATGATTATTGGTAACCTCTAAATCTTCATAAACAGATTTCACACAAAATCAACTCTGTGATACCATTGTGACTGAGATTCTGGGGTGTTTTTGCCAGTGAAATTGGTGAAAGTTTAAGAGTTTTGTGAGAGAGTAAGGTTTGCATTTTCACATACTACTCAAAGGGGTATAAATTTGCAGTCTTGTTTAAGATAATTTTAACAGTATGTGCCCAGCAAAGGTGTTTATAGAAAACAATTTGGGTATACAGGATACGTGAAATTTCTATCTAAATTTGAATTCAGTTTGCTTTCAAGCTCCCATTCTGATGTTGATAGGGACCATGTATAATTGTCAGTTCAGGTCTTCTCATTTACTTCAGGTTTATAAGTTGTTTGCCTTAGAGTAAACACTTAATCAGTTTTTCTCCCTTCTCCTTTCTTTTCTATTTTCATTTCTGGGTTGCCTCTGAAGGCAAGCTGAAGCTTCATGTAATATTTTGAACAAATAAGATGAAAGGAGTGTAAGAAGCTTAATTTTTGCCTCCAATGTTCATTTGAAATGTATTTTGTGGAGGAAGAAAGTATTATTTTCTACTTATTGTAGAATAATAAAACTCCTTCAGTGAAGTTAAGTGGAAAATAGACTCAGTCCGTACTTAGAATAGTCGGCCTTATTATTTTTTAATCTCTTCCTTCTCTGCTTAATTCTTTGACTTGAGTTTTTAATTTTACTAACCAGTGATACCTGGTATAAAATCAAAGCAAGGAAGAGACAAAGATACCAGTGATTGAATGTTCTTACCTGGATTCTCCTATGCTTTTGAACTGTGGTGCTGGGGAAGACTCTTGAGAGTCCCTTGGACTGCAAGGAGATCCAGCCAGTCTATTCTGAAGGAAATCAGCCCTGGGATTTCTTTGGAAGGAATGATGCTAAAGCTGAAACTCCAGTACTTTGGCCACCTCATGTGAAGAGTTAACTCATTGGAAAATACTCTGATCCTGGGGAGGATTGTGGGCAGGAAGAGAAGGGGATGACAGAGGATGAGATGGCTGGATGGGGTCACCAACTCAATGGATGTGAGTCTGAGTGAACTCCGGGAGTTGGTGATGGACAGGGAGGCCTGGCGTGCTTCGATTCATAGGGTCGGGAAGAGTTGGACACCACTGAGCAACTGAACTGAACTGCAGGTTCTTAGCACTTGAGTTTTTCCCCTAAAATGGAATCAATAAATTTTTCAGTGTTGGTTTTCTGCCTTGGTTTGAGCAAAGCAGCTCCTCACTGGCTGGTGATTCACTGCTTCTACAGCTCTGCTTCAGAAATGGACCGATGCTCAGGTCACATTGCCCCCTCAGTGATCCATTTGGGAAGGTTCTAATATAATTGTTAGGCTTGCTTTCACTTGTGGGGTCTACATCTTTCAGATGGTAGACTCATGCCATTTACTACTCTGGAAAACAAGTTAAATCCACTGCAACAGCAATTACCTTCTGGGATGCAGCTGGAGCAACTATCCACCTTGTTCCTCTTCTAGATTTCCACACAGGAATCAATCTTTTCTACCTACTAAGGCTAGAATTCATGTCAAGAATTTTTTTTAGAAAACCCAGTTAAGTCTAGCTGAAATAATAAACAAAAGTAATAGCTAGCTTTTTGCTAGTCCTATATCTTGGTGGTTAGGAGGGTGCTAAAAACATAACATATAACATCACTGACTCAATGCATATGAGTTTGAGCAAACGCCAGAGTTAGCAAAGGACAGGGAGACATGGTGTGCTGCAGTTGTGGGGTCACACAGTTGGACATGACTTAGCAACTGAACAACAACAAAAGCAGCATAACACAAACTCTTCAGAGACTCTTGAAAATCTCCAAATACTCAACATGGATGAGTTTTCTAAATTACTTCTAAGCCTTTCCTTGGATACTGTATGATGTGGCTTAAGAAACCAAGGTTTAGTTTCATTTTTTTTCTTCACATCTCTTCATAGCATTCTTATGTTTTCTTGGTAGAAAATTACTAAATGCTTTAGAGGTCAAACTCTGCAAAAAAAAAATTCCTCCATTTTAATAAGGAATTTAGTATTGTGTGGGAAATATTGACATTGGTTAGTCATTGGTAAGGTAAATGGGTCATCATCTCTAAGATATGAAAATATATTTGCACCTAAATGGGACAAAAATAAATCTCTGCAGATTACACATTATTCATCTAAATGAGAATGATGCAAAACTGATTCCTACTAGCTTTAAAGAATTAAGAGATTTAATTACCACTAATTATATTAGCAGAATGATGTACTGGTCAATGGAAAAACTTTACTGCTTTCACATTAAAAAGATTTTAATTCATGACGTTAAACATTTGATAATATAGTACTCTATGTAAATATTGAAAAAGGCTTGTTAAATTTTAATATAGACTTAGACAATGAAAAGAAGTTGATATTTATCTTTTATCCCTTTTTAGAACTTTATGCCCCAGAAGTAATAGAAATGGCTTGTCAGATAAAGAGGTAAAATTCCCCAGTCCTCCTCATAAATCAAATGCTGTTTTTGAAAAAGAAAACTTGGATATTCATTTGATTTAGCAAGTAAAAGAAATTTATTTGAACTTAAGAATATGTCCCGTGCCTTTGCATTCGTGAATATGAATCTCTGCTGCTGCTAAGTTGCATCAGTCGTGTCCAGCTGTGTGCAACCCCATATATGGGAGCCCACCAGGCTTCTCTTTTTATCCCTTTTTAGAACTTTATGCCCCAGAAGTAATAGAAATGGCTTGTCAGATAAAGAGGTAAAATTCCCCAGTCCTCCTCATAAATCAAATGCTGTTTTTGAAAAAGAAAACTTGGATATTCATTTGATTTAGCAAGTAAAAGAAATTTATTTGAACTTAAGAATATGTCCCGTGCCTTTGCATTCGTGAATATGAATCTCTGCTGCTGCTAAGTTGCATCAGTCGTGTCCAGCTGTGTGCAACCCCATATATGGGAGCCCACCAGGCTTCTCTGTCCCTGGGATTCTTCAGGCAAGAACACTGGGGTGGGTTGCCATTTCCTTCTCCAGTGCATGAAAGTGAAAAATGAAAGTGAAGTTGCTCAGTCATGTCCGACTCTTAGCGACCCCAGGGACTGCAGCCTACCAGGCTCCTCCGTCCGTGGAATTTCCCTAATATGTATCACATCATTGTGCAGAAAGATGCTTTGGACTTAGCACACACACAATCTTATAAGACTATATGGTTTCCAGAGGAAAAACATCAAGCTTTTCTAATGGTGCATTTTTGAGTGTATAAATTGCTCAAATATTGGCTTCTTTCTGAAGCTATTTAACTTACTGTTTTAGTAAATTTTTGTAAAAGAGCAAAAATAAACTTTAATACAACTAGTGAAAGTATAAAACTAGCAATTCCAAATGATTAGGAAATGTGAAAAATTATGAAAAGTAGTTTTAAATGAATGGATCATATATATCAATAATGATTGCTAATAAATGAATGAAGAAAAATCCATAAGAGAATTTATGGATTTTTCAGAAATGATTGTAATATTTATATTTTTTGTATTTCTACTTGATTTCTTCAATTTAAAAAAAGTTTTATTTCCTCCCAAATTAGGAAATGGGTTCCATATTACTTCACCTGGAAGTTTTCTTTCTATGGTTGCCTTCTATATGTACTTTTCAATCAAAATAGAAAATGTAATTAGAAATAGAAAACGTAGTCACTGGTGAAAGAAGATCAAAAGTTTAATGCAGTCAAAGCAGTACTTTCATCACCCCTTTTAAAGGATATAGTCTAGTGATTCAGTTGGGGAATTTTGAAAGGAGAAAATAGCAATTAAATGGAAAATCACTCTAGCCAATCAAATGCAATTGTGAACACACTTGAAAAGGAAAACAGCATATGATCAAATATTAAATAAAATATAAGATATAGTATATCTAATAAAAATACCTATTGAGGCTTTACAATGTGCATAGTATTTATAGTCAGGTATTTCCTTTCTTAAACTTATAGCTATAACACAATAAGCATAACAAGAAGTAAGCAAAGAAGTGCTTGCTTTTGTTTGAGGGGAGGAGAAGCAGAACTTACCTGCCGTTTTTTTCTGTAGGTTCTTGTGCTGTCATGGAGCTTGGAGCTGCTTTATAACATTTGATTTATATTTGGATTCTAGCATTTCATAAGTGCATAACAACTAGAACTGAAGCCAGAATCTTATTAGTGGAGATGCTCTGCAGTGAAATGTCAACACAGGGCATTTGTGTTTTACTTTTATTGCTATAATAGCTAGTCCATTTTGTGACAGCATGATCTATTTGAATAATGTGACATTTGGGGGGAAGTTTTAAAATTGATTTTTATTCAGTTGATATTAATGTTGGGTTAAGACCTGATATAATAAAGAAAATAGATATGTCATTCTACATCTGTCTTTTAGAGGGAAGGAGTTTGGGCCAGGAGGCCAACAAGTTGGAAAGGCGCTTCATATTAGCATTAATGCCATGTGTTCTACCTCGTATATTATTCTTCATAGCATACTTAACTTGTTCATTTGAGGGGAATGACTGGCAGATAACAATCAGAGCTTAGGCAGCAGCAAGTCATAGACTGAGACAAAACATCTTAGTGGGAAGATGATAGATTCCATTACCTTATAGATGATCATAATGGGTATTTTATTCAAACATGGTTCATATGGTGTACAGCCTCAAGTTAATGGAATAATGTAAATATACTTCTTCCGAAGCCTTAAGGAAAAAAATGAGCCAAATGATAATTAGATCCTCATATCACTTTTTCATCATTACTCTCACATTCTCTTATTGCTTCATTAGTATATCCGGAGTATACCGCACCCTGAAAAAAGCTATTGGCTTGTCCTGGAATTCCTACCCTATCATTGTCATGCTTTCCCCAGCTACCAGTGGGGTCCCAGTCTCTTTCTTATATCCTAGCATGAAGATGCAATACCTTAGTTTCCATTTTGTATTTCACAGTAGCCACTTTAACTTAATAGGAAGGAGGTTAAAGTCGCTATTATACAGAAAATGAGAAA
Source organism: Madoqua kirkii (assembly GCA_006408675.1). Taxonomy (NCBI): domain Eukaryota; kingdom Metazoa; phylum Chordata; class Mammalia; order Artiodactyla; family Bovidae; genus Madoqua; species Madoqua kirkii. The sequence goes on along the minus strand of SJYC01011086.1, from coordinate 14,649 downwards.
ATTAGAAATGTAAAACAGCATGCAAGGAAACAAACTTAGAATGTAGGCCTTGTGAGATAAGTTATCATTTTGATAAAAAATACTTTCATACTAATTTAGAAATTGCTTTTCAACTGTGGTGTTGGAGAAGACTCTTGAGAGCCCCTTGGACTGCAAGGAGATCCAACCAGTCCATTCTGAAGGAGATCAGCCCTAGGATTTCTTTGGAGGGAATGATGCTGAAGCTGAAACTCTAGTACTTGGGCCACCTCATGTGAAGAGTTGACTCATTGGAAAAGACTCAGACGCTGGGAGGGATTGGAGGCAGGAGGAGAAGGGGACGACAGAGGATGAGATGGTTGGATGGCGTCACGGACTCAATGGACATGAGTCTGAATGAACTCTGGGAGATGGTGATGGACAGGGAGACCTGGCGTGCTACAATTCATGGGATCACAAAGAATCGGACACGACTGAGCAGCTGAACTGAACAGGCTGTTGGCAGCACAAGGATGCATCCCCAAGTTGCACCAATATACCTGGCACTCACAGTGCAAACTTGCTTTCTGCCATTCAACCAGGGAACTCAGTGTCATAAGGCAGATTTTTCTTCATCCTCTCCAATACATTTCTTTATCATTTTTCTTCTCATTACTTTCTATTTAAGGTAAGAATTTTTGTGCTTTCTAAGGATTATTCCATTCTTTAATAATATACTTTTTTCCCTTTCTTCCATGAAGTATATCATTTAGGGGATGGAGAGTAGGAAATTGATCTTAGAAGTCAGATAATACTTCAAAGCCTAGATGTATTGTATTGAGTGTTACGGAATCTAGATGGTGACGAATCTGTCTGCAGTGCAGGTGATCTGGATTGGATCCCTGGGTAGGGATAGTTCCCTGGAGAAGGGAATTGCAAAACACTCCAGTATTCATGCCTGGAGAATTCCATGGAGAGAAGAGGTTGATGGGATATAGTCCATGGGTTCACAAATTGTCGAACACAGTTGAGCTGCATGCACTTCACAAAGGTCTTGCCACATAGTGATAAATATCCTGTATTTCAAGGAATCCTTTCCAGCTTAGGGTCATGAAAAAAACTATATTTTCTCCATATATTTTCTGCTATGTCACTTTAAAAAATGCCAAAGAGGCCAACTAATGATTAGGCTATATGGCTAGCAGCTGAATTTATATTTGGAAGTTGAAAATAATCATATGATTAAGATCAATTACATGATTTGTTGGAATATTTAAATGCACTATCAAATATATATATATATATTTTTCTAGCATATTTAATAGCAATGTAATTTCTGTTTTCCAGACTTATAGAAATGGACACAGTTTTCCTACTACATTAGTTGTAGTCTAGAATAACTGTCATCTCACTGTTAGCAAAGTAATGGTCAAAATTCTCCAAGCCAGGCTTCAACAGTGCATGATCTGTGAATTCCAGATTGTTCAAGCTGGATTTAGAAAAGGCAGAGGAACCAGAGATCAAATTGCCAGCATCCATTAGATCATTGAAATCATCCAGAAAAATGTCTACCTTTGTGTTATTGACTATACCAAAGCCTTTGACTGTGAATCACAACAAACTGAAAAATTCTGAGAGATGGAAATACCAGACCACCTGACCTGCCTCCGGAGAAATCTATATGCAGGTCAAGAAGCAAGAGTTAGAACTGGACATGGAACAACAGACTGGTTCCAAACTGGGAAAGGAGTATGTCAAGGCTGTATATTGTCACTCCGCTTATTTAACTTATAGGCAGAGTACATCATGAGAAATGCTAGACTGGAGGAAGCACAAGCAGGAATCAAGATTACCAGGAGAAATATCAATAACCTCAGATATGCAGACATCACACTTATGGCAGAAAGTGAACAACTAAAGAGCCTCTTGATGAAAGTGAAAGAGAAGAGTGAAAAACTTGGCTTAAAACTCAACATTCAGAAAACTGAGATCTTGGCATCCGGTCCCATCACTTCATGGTAAATAGATGGGAAAATAATGGAAACAGTGACAGACTTTTTTCTTGGGCTCTAAAATCACTGCTTGTGGTGACTGCAGCCATGAAATTAAGACACTTGCTCCTTGGAAGAAAAGCTATAACCAACCTAGACAGTATGTTAGAAAGCAGAGACATTAGTTTGCCAACAAAGGTCAGTCTAGTCAAAGCTATGGTTTTTCCAGTAGTCATGTACGGATGTGAGAGTTGGACTGTAAAGAAAGCTGAATACTGAAGAATTGATGCTTTTGAACTGTGGTGTTGGAGAAGACTCTTGAGAGTCCCGTCAATAGCAAGGAGATCCAACCACTTCATCCTAAAGGACGTCAGTCCTGAATATTCATTGGAAGGACTAATGCTGTAGCTGAAATTCCGATACTTTGGCCACCTGATGCGAAGAATTGACTCTTTGAAAAGACTGTGATGCTGGGATAGATTGAAGGTGGGAGGAGAAGGGGATGACAGAGGATGAGATGGTTGGATGGCATCAGTGGTTCAACTTTCATGAGTTTGAGTAAGCTCTGGGAGTTGGTGATGGACAGGGTAGCCTGGTAGGTGGCAGTCCATGGGGTCAGAGTCAGACACGACTGAGCAAGTGAACTGATAACCTTCAAGTTATCAGCTCATTTCAGAGAACAAATATACTAGTAACAAGAAAAGTAATGAAATGACGTTAAGATAAAAGGAATGGATATATGAATATAAAATCAACTTTTCAGTTCAATTCAGTCACTCAGTCGTGTCTGACTTTTTGCGACCCCATGAATCGCAGCACGCCAGGACTCCCTGTCCATCACCATCTCCCGGAGTTCACTCAGACTCAGGTTCAACAAGTGCGTAATGCCATCAAGCCATCTCATCCTCGGTCGTCCCCTTCTCCTCCTGCCCCCAATCCCTCCCAGCATCAGTCTTTTCCAATGAGTCAACTCTTCACATGAGGTGGCCAAAGTACTGGAGTTTCAGCTTTAGCATCATTCCTTCCAAAGAAATCCCAGGATTGATCTCCTTCAGAGTGGACTGGTTGGATCTCCTTGCAGTCCAAGGGACTCTCAAGAGTCTTCTCCAACACCACAGTTCAAAAGCATCAGTTCTTCATGGCTCAGCCTTCTTCACAGTCCAATTCTCACATCCATACATGACAACAGGAAAAACCATAGCCTTGACTAGACAGACCTTAGTTGGCAAAGTAATGTCTCTGCTTTTGAATATGCTATCTAGGTTGGTCATAACTTTTCTTCCAAGGAGTAAGCGTCTTTTAATTTCATGGCTGCAATCACCATCTGCAGTGATTTTGGAGCCCCTCAAAGTAAAGTCTGCTACTTTTCCACTGTTACCCCATCTATTTGCCATGAAGTAATGGTACTGGATGCCATGATCTTCGTTTTCTGAATGTTGAGCTTTAAGCCAACTTTTTCACTTTCCTCTCTGAATTTCATCAAGAAGCTTTTTAGTTCCTCTTCACTTTCTGCCATAAGGGTGGTGTCATCTGCATATCTGAGGTGATTGATGTTTCTCCCAGCAATCTTGATTCCAGCTTGTGTTTCTTCCAGTCCAGTGTTTCTCATGATGTACTCTGCATAGAACTTAAATAAGCAGGGTGACAATATACAGCCTTGACATACTCCCTTTCTTATCTGGAACCAGTCTGTTGTTCCATGTCCAGTTCTGTTGCTTCCTGGCCTGCATACAGATTTCTCAAGAGGTAGGTTAGGTGGGCTGGTTTTCCCATCTCTTTCAGAATTTTCAGTTTATTGTGATCCACACAGTCAAAGGCTTTGGCATAGTCAGTAAAGCAGAAATAGAAGTTTTTCTGGAACTCTCTTGCTTTTATATACTATCATAAACTAATTTTCATAACATAAAACCAAGCCAATAAGATAGGTCTCTGAAAGAGGTAAAACAAAGTTGAGCTCAGCATTTGAGAGAGTATTTTACCTCAAGGTCTTTGCCAGTGAATAACTCTGGGCAACCTTCATAGAAACCAAAAATAATAGAATAATTTTAAACAGGATCCTAGAGACTAAGAAGCAAAGTTTTAACCTTCTTTATGGTTTCAAAGAACATAAATTAGGTACTGATTGATGATTGGTGTACTGTTATACCTTGATAGTTATAATCTAGACTATCCAGAGAGATCTGCTTTGTAAAGTCTTACTTTTCCCAGAACTAGAATGAGCCGTGGGGTCGCAGCCCTGCGCACCTGCCATGGGCCTGCGCTTCCAGAGACTCAAGCCCGAAACACCAAGGAGGCGCCCCACGCATCCGGCACCCGACGGCCAGCCCCGTCCTTAAGAACGTCCTCCCGGAAATTTGCTCGCTGGAGACGTGGAATCCTGAAGCAGATCCGAACTCCTCAGAAGACCACACACTTGCTGGTAAGAAAGACCCCCTTCTGCCACCTGGCAAGAGAAATGTGTTCAGTTCACTCGTGGTGTGGACTTCAATTGGCAAGCCCAGGCCCTCTTGGCCCTACACGAGGCGGCAGAATCGTTTCTAGTTCATCTCTTCGAGGATGCCTATCCTCTCCTTACACGCTGGCCGCATCACGCTCTTCCTGAAGGATGTGCAGCTGACCCGGAGGATGCGAGGCATTCAGGAAGGGCTTGGCTGAGCTCTGGCCACCCGCCCAAGTCTCTGGTTGATACCACAGCTTCTGTCTGTAGCCAAGACCAGATCGACAAAGTACAAGGTGTTGCTTGGACTTGCTCTCTTGAAGCAGAGTGTGCGAGTTGCTTTCATAGTTTTCTTTAGAAGACTGCATGGCTTTCCTCTGTAACAGAGGTACTACATGAGAGTCAACACATTCCAGAAATCCTGAGAATAATTTTCAGATGAAGAAACTCTGAGGTTGACTTCACTTTGCAAATTATTCATGTGACTGATTTGGAAGAAATCAGATTTTCTAGGTTATGGGCAAAAAGGATATTTACTGATTATATATATATTATATATATATATATATATATTTACTTTTATTTAAAACATGATGGAAAAAATTAAGAAAACCAGTCAGTTGGATGGAAGAACCTGGTGCATCCAGCGTACAAATCTCTGCCCTTTAGATTGACTTCATCATTAATGGTAGAAGCAAGTTTGTATGTGGACTGTACCTTTCAACAGATTATACAGTTTTTCAAAAACTCAATTGGGATGAAAATAGAAAAATTTTAAAGTTTGATGTTCTGGGTCCTTCTGGTAAATTTCTGCCAAAATCATTCAGAAATTCCAACTTGTAGAATTTATTTTATTCTTTATTTGCAAATCATAGAAGATGTATCATAATTTATACTTCAGAATTTTTTATTCCAGGATTTTAAAGAGACTTTTCAATGTTTTTACAGGTATTTTTATAAGTTTCTTACGGAGAGAGAATAAAAATAATTCTTAATGAAAAAAATTTGAAGCAAAGTTACTGTTCTACATAGATTATACTATGTTCTTTGTGTGTTAGCATTAAATTCTTCATTTGGACACTGCCAACACCACAATTTAAACGAGAATTGAAGGATGTATTTTTGCCTCCAAGAAGTCACTCAGTCGTGTCCGACTCTTTGTGACCCCACGCACTGCAGCCTACTATCAGGCTTTTCTGTCCATGGGATTTTCTAGGCAAGAGTGCTGGAGTGGTTTGCCATTTTCTTCTCCAGAGTGGAGTAGAGTATGAGCCAATAAAATCCTTGCCCTTCTCTTGTAACTGAAAGCAGTTTAAGAGACTTCCAGGGAAATAGGAAGTGCCACCCGAAGATGGTTAGATATTGTGTGTGACGAAAATGATTATTGAGGGCGGATACTAATAACGACGTGCCAGCCAACTGAATTCAGACTAAAGGGAAGGACCAAGTTCTGTTTCATAAATTTTAACCCTTTGTAAAAACCTTTTCCTGTTCGACATCAACTCATTTTTGTGTAAACATTGGAATAAAGCTTATCTATGAATACGTTAAAAACAACTTTCTTTTCACTTTAAGGACAGATTTGAGAAGGTCAATCTGCCCAAAACTGATGGTGGCAGACATTCTCAGGTGACTCCTTGGTGCTTATGTCTTTGTGTAGTCCTCTGTTTTTGAAGGTAGATAGCACGTGTAACTTGCTTCAAACCAACAGAAAATGGTGAATGAGACAGGATGTCACCCCTATGATTATGCTATGATTATAATTATGCTGTGATTTTGCTATGTTACCCAAGAATCCATCTCGACAGCAGACCCACTCCAGAGGCTCTCCTCCCTGGCGTCATGAACAAGGTGACTGCAGTGCCTTGCAATGTCAGTGGCCTTTAAGAGTTGAGTGCAGTGCTTATGTTCACCCGTGCTCAGACTCTGTTGATCACCTCAGTTCCCCCGCCCCCATACACCAAAAGATAACCCCCAGTTCTTTGATTGCTCTTGGTTTTCCCAACTCACTTTTGTTTTTTTGGAAAATACCTTTACACCTAAATTACCTAATTTTATTGTAAATTTTTTTGGGTGGTGGTTCTTTGGGTTTGCTATTGAGCATGTGTGTGCACAAACGGATACACTGCACCCAGATGTACAGAAGATCACATACACGTGACTGTACAAGACCACAAATTAATGTCAGTAAATTTTAAAGTACAGAACATATGAAGACAGAATACGGTAGAAACTGGTAACAAAAACTAAGTAGGAACAATATTTCTTTGAAAGTTAACCTATATACTTCTAATTATCCTGTAGGTTTAATGAGAAATCAAAGAAAATTAGACAGTAAAATATGTAAAAATGACAAAACATGGTATGAAAACTTGCGGGACACAGCTATAGCTGTGCTCAGAGGAAAATAGTTTTAAATGATTATACTAATGAAGAAGAAAGATTAAGAATCAGCCAATGTATCTAGAAGAAACTTTAAAATACCTGAAAATAAGTAAAATAATACTAAAAGTAAAACACAAGCAGAAATTTATAAAATGAAGTGTATTCAACTGAAAGAGAAAAAACTTCGTGGAAAGAATAAAACTGAAGCCCTGATGAGAACTAATAGAAAGTCAGAGGTACAATTTACTAATATTATCAACAAAAGAGGGGGCAGTATTGTAAGTTTTATAGTATTTTTCCACAAGAGAACCTTTAAGTCCCCTTTTTGCAAATAAATCTGAATACTTTGAAATGTACAAGTACGTCTAGAAAAATTCAACATAGTGAACTTAGAATGTGCTGTGTGCTGTGCTTAGTCATTCAGTTCTGTGCAACTCTTTGCAATACGCCAGGTTCCACTGTCCTTGGAGACTCTCCCAGGCAAGAATATTGGAGTAGGTTGCCATGCTCTCCTCCAGGGTTACCAGCCCAGGGATTGAACCCAGGTCTGCTTCATTGCAGGCGGATTCTTTACCATCTGAGCCACCTAGGAAGCCCAGGAATACTGAAGTGGGTAGCCTCTCCCTTCTCCAGGGGAACTTCCTGACCCAGGAATAGAATTGGATTCTCCTGCATTGCAGGCTAGTTCTTTACCAGCTGAGTTACCCAGTAGTACATTTGAATAGTCTGTATTCTCCTATTGAAATGGAAACTCTTAAAAAAAAAAAAAAACTTCCTACATAGACTACAGATAGAACAGCTTCAATAACTGTCCCCATAATGAAGTCTTCCAAATACATTTGGAAGAAATAACAGCAGAGGCATATTCCTCAAGGAGATAAACAAAAAGAGGAAAATTTTTAACTTAAGACCAGTGTAAAGTTAATACTAGAAATTAACATATAAATGGTTAAATTTTGGTGAAACGAATGGTTAAATTTCAAAAATTTCCTACTGAAATCCGGAACAAACCAACAGAGCCCACCATGTTTTCCTTGATCTAGTCTTGGCCACAAAGTCATGAGGACTTTCCAGGTGGCTCAGTGATAAAGAATCCACCTGCCAGTACAGGAGATGCAGGTTTGATCTTTGTGTTGGGAAGATCCCCTGGAGAAGGCAGTGGCAACTTACTCCAATATTTTTGTCTGGAAAATTCCATGGGCAGAGGAGACTAGCAGGCTCAGTCCAGGGAGTTGCAAAGAGTCAGTGTGACTGAGCACCCACACATACATAGTCATGGACCATTTCAAAATTTGCTCACTTCTCTGTTTGAATATAATTCTTCAATTTTAAAAGTGAAAAATAGGATTCAAGTCACTTTCAGCCTTATCTTTGTCTATCAATATTTCTGCCTTTAAAACGCAATTAGTAGGCAAATTATATGGGTGAGGTGAAAAAACCAAATGCTTGGAACCTTCCTCTCTTATTTTGGATACCTCATTTGAATACCTTTAATGGTTATTAGTAACTGTTACTGTACAGGCTAGTGAAGGATAACTTTCCCCAAAGGAGTTGGGGACTACCATGTATGAAATGCATTTGTGAAATGTGTCTTCAGTCTTGCTAGTAGAAAGTATGTATTGAATACTTTTAACATCACTGTGTGAATACTTGAAACATGAAAATAGAACATACTGCTTTTAGAAATGTTCTATCAAACAAGTGCATGACATTAGTGTTATTTGCTACCTATAATAAATGTTGCATCCATAACTAGTTTGTCATTCATTTCATTTAAGGCCATTGAAGAGGTCTCACATTATCAAGCCAGTGCAATTTGTCTGGATTCTGTTGATAATCTACCTTAGAGAAAATGGTCTCTGATAGGGGTGACATGGAAAAACAAAGGAATGTTCTAATTGAATTGATGTTGCCTGAGTTAATATCTTAAGACACTTCTGTCACTGATTAATCTATAGGAAGAAGTTTTTTGGTTTACTCTCTTTGGTGGGTATTTGAATGGTAATATCATTTCTATTTTCAGAAAATGATTTCTCTTTGGCAGTAAACCAGTCTGTTGTTTATGTTTCTTACTTGTAATTCCTCAAAAAGTCTATAAATTTCAATGCCTTTATACTTTTTATAACTCCTTTAATAGAGAGCCAACAGTTTCACATAATCCAGATCTATTTGTTCCTCAGTGGTTACTGAGTAGTTATCTATTTCCTGCTCACTTCTTAATTCTGTTTCTTTAGTTTCAAAACATTTCCATATGTTCTCATAACACACTCACATACTTACAAACCAGGGTCAAAGACACTCAGTGTTGGAGACATAATTAGGATTATTTTGAAACAAATGTGCCTTAACAGAACTTTTTCCACTTAGGGATGTATTTTAATAGGTTGCTGAGTATTTTGCTAGTAGATGTTAACATTACACTTGCCCCAGTGTATGTGGGAACAACCCATACCTTGTATACTGCTTTTAGATAAATAAAAAAAAAGTCGAAGCTAAGGACTGTTTTAAGATCTTCTTGGTTAGAGGAACAAAAATAATGAAAGTGAAAGTGAAGTTGCTCAGTCGTGTCTGACTCTTTGTGACCCCGTGGACTAGAGCCTACCAGGCTTCTCTGTCCATGGGATTCTCTAGGCAAGAATACTGGAGTGGGTTACCATTTCCTTCTCCAGGGGATCTGCCCAACCCAGGGATCGAACCCTGGTCTCCCGCATTGGAGGCAGATGCTTTAACCTCTCAGAAAATTTTACTGATACACATGTTTATTCAATCATTCTTTTCATTCAAATACTTTCAGTAATAGACATGGTAATGAGTATTCATATAAATAAGACTTTAGATTTTCATATTTCTTTTCAATCTAGTTATTAGCCCTACTGCAGAGTACATCGTGAGAAATGCTGGGCTGGAAGAAGCACAAGCTGGAATCAAGATTGCCGGGAAGAATATCAATAACCTCAGATATGCAGATAACACCCCCCTTATGGCAGAAAGTAAAGAGGAGTTAAAAAGCCTCTTGATGAAAGTGAAAGTGGAAAGTGGAAAAGTTGGCTTAAAGCTCAACATTCAGAAAATGAAGATCATGGCATCCAGTCTCATCAATTCATGGGAAATAGATGGTAAAACAGTGGAAACAGTGTCAGACTTTGTTTTGGGGCTCCAAAATCACTGCAGATGGTGACTGCAGCCATGAAATTAGAAGACGCTTACTCCTTGGAAGGAAAGTTATGACCAACGTAGACAGCATATTGAAAAGCAGAGACATTACTTTGCCAACAAAGGTCCATCTAGTCAAAGCTATGGTTTTTCCTGTGGTCATGTATGGATGTGAGAGTTGGCCTGTGAAGACAGCTGAGTGCCGAAGAATTGATGCTTTTGAACTGTGGTGTTGGAAAAGACTCTTGAGAGTCCCTTGGACTGCAAGGAGATCCAACCAGTCCATTCTGAAGGAGATCAGCCCTGGGATATCTTTGGAAGGAATGATGCCAAAGCTGAAACTCCAGTACTTTGGCCACCTCATGTGAAGAGTTGACTCATTAGAAAAGACTCTGATGCTAGGAGGGATTAGGGGCAGGAGGAAAAGGGGATAATGGAGGATGAGATGGCTGGATGGCATCACTGACTCAATGGACGTGAGTCTGAGTGAACTCTAGGAGATGGTGATGGACAGATAGGCCTGGCATGCTGCAATTCATGGGGTCACAAAGAGTCGGACATGACTGAGCAACTGAACTGAATATTACTATAAAATGTTGCAGCTTATCAAAAGAGAGCACTACAGAAGAATGTAGGAAATTCCTTATGTGGAAAGTATAGGTTTTCATATTGCTATAAATAGTTTCAACAAATTGGTCATCTAAAATTCAGGAACCAATATCATTAAATTTAATCATATTTCTGAGAATCTATAATTTGGATACAAGAAAACTTGTCAAAATTTCCCATTTTAATCTTACAAGTGCCTTTTGAAAGTTTTGCAGAAATATCAGCGATATCAGCAGAGGTAAATTCTGTACATGTACCACCTCTCAGGTTATGTATTTACCTGTATTCTCTCACAGTGCACAATTTCTGATGCCTCTCAACTTCTGTCAATTTTAAGAAAGATTTTCTTCAAGACTGGTGGATTGCAGTGTCTTGAATTTGTTCAGATTATGTTTGGGCTTGAGAAATATACAAGCTGTGCTCTCTGTTAAGTAGTCTAGGCCTAAAGCAAGAATCTCAGAAATAAACTAGATGCTATGGACTGCTTGATGAGAAACAATGTTCTTGTCCAGTTATCATTCTGCTGGATATAACTGGAAACTGTTTTATTACTGCTTATTTTAAAGGTATACTTACTAAACCACTTGGGGGAGAAATCTTAACAACATTGAACCTTACATTCCATGAACATGGTATATCGTTCCTTTTGTTTCAACCTTCTAACATTTTTTTTGCAGGTTTTTTTTTTTCCAGCTCTCAATTCATAGCATTTTTATGCCTTTTTTGTTAAGTTTGCTGTTTAAAATGGCTCAACTGTAATGCTGAAGTACTGCCTAATTGTACAAGAAGGCTCTGATGTAGAGCTTAAGTTATGGTGCTGTTGGCTATGAGTTCAATTTTAATGAATCAGTACATTAAATATAATATTTATAAATAAACACATATACAACAAAGTTATGTATTAATCATATGATGAAAATGTGAACAGATGTTCACAGAAATCTGATTGTGCATTTCTTCTATGTGCAGTGGTCCAATATCTGCTAGTTTAGTGTTTTCTGTGATTTGATAGAACATAACTACTTTGAATTACAAAATTTAGCTATAAGCTAATGCATATGGAGAGTTGAATATTCATTCATTAGTGTTGAACATATTTATGAAGAACTTACCAGGTGCTATCAACTGCGATCATTAGGAATCCAGCAGAGAAGAATAGCACTGGCCGCATCATTTTTTTTCAAATGTTGTCTGACAGACATTACTGTAAAAGGCCTTAATTTTACATGCTGATATACGTACGTCTTCACAGAAAAATAACATGAAAAATAATTTCACTTGTCTGGAAATGGACATATTTTTTAGTTGACCAACCGTTAAGAATCAGTGCATGAAGATCTAGGCAATGATAGTATAATGGTATCAGGGTAGTCATTATAAAATTGGGTTACTTATTACAACAGAAATTCTTGTGTATATTCCAATTTGTCTATTTTAGGAAAACATAAACTACAGTCTTGTAAACTATTTTTTTTATGGCTAAGTTACCTTTTGTCAAGTAGCCTCATGAGAACATAATGCCCTAGTAAACTCACAAATTCTGTATCCAGTCATAGTTTACTCTAAATATGACCATATAGTCATTAAACATTTGTTCAACTTTAGTTCCATTTCAGAATTAAAAACAATTTTATGTTGTTCACTGAGAAGAACACTGAATAATAACTATATTTTCTTTGGCTGAGCTGGAACAATGTGCATAAGATTCTCTTGTCCACTTTAAGAAATAAGAAATCACCCTTGTGAAATAATTTATTTTCTTAAAAACAATTCAAAAATTTTTTACATGTTATATGTATATATAGTAAATGTTTACCCTCATTATGAGGCATAGTTACAGTAAATTGCTGTCTACTCTGAGAGCTGTTGAAAATAAAATTATAAATGCCCTCCCGCATTCAGACGACTTGGTTTACTTGTTTTTTCTGAAAGCTAGGTTATCTTTGTTGCATTGAGCTGCATATTAGCTTTAACTAGGGTCACTATTTTGTGACTTCAACCTGTCTCCTTTTTATCAGTGTGCATATACTTTGCATGCATTTTAAAAATCAGGGAATTTTGCTTGCTATTAAAAATATGTTAAAGCTATGATTTATATCAGACCTAGAATTAATAATATTGCCCTGGGGTCCACACTTTTAACAAAGATTTTGAAGTTTTTAATACCTAAAATGATTCTCAGTATTTTGGACTCTTACCTTCCAGTTTCCCATTTTCTGCAATCTTCTTGTCACAGTGAGTGTTGCTCTATTACTTTATTTCATAACTGTATCTTTATCTTCTATTTTATATCCATGTCTAGTATACCCTAATATCAGGCAAGATAGTACTACTTAATATCTTCTCCTTCGAGAGAACAAATTTCCTTTTCTGTGTGCTTTTGTAGCACTCAATATTTTGCCCATCACAGCACTTATTTCATTCCATTACACTTGACAACCAATTTATTTTTCTGCCCCATTAAACTGGTAGTTTTGTGAAATCAAGCACCATTTTTAGCTGTTTTTTTTTTTTAACTTGGCACAGTTATATTCAATATCTTTCATTTCTTGTTAAGAATAGTGGAAAATACTCTGAAACATGGGTATTGGGTGTCACTTTGCATTGTTGAGAACCAGAATTAAAGTCAGAGGGAAAGAAAAAAAGTGGACATATGCTAAATACCAAGTTTTACTCAGTTCAGTTAGCCTAGGTCTAGTTCTCGGAGAAGGTAATGGCAACCCACTCCAGTACTCTTGCCTGGAAAACCTCATGGGTAGAGGAGCCTGGTAGGGTGCAGTCTGTGGGGTCGCTATGAGTCAGACAGGACTTAGCGCCTTCACTTTCACTTTTCACTTTCATGCCTTGGAGAAGGAAATGGCAACCCACTCCAGTGTTCTTGCCTGGAGAATCCCAGAGATGGAGGAGCCTGGTGGGCTGCCCTCTATGGGGTCGTACAGAGTCGGACACTACTGAAGCGACTTAGCAGCAGCAGCAGCAAGTCTAGTTCTAGTTCAGCTTTTTCCTTTTTTGTTTGTTCAGGATCCTGAAAAAACTTGTTGGGCTACCCAGTACTAAAGTGTAAGATGCTCTTACTTTGTGTATTCATGATGGAATAATGTTGTGTGCATATTATCCTATGCTATTATTAAGAGTCCTGAGTGAGAATGTATCTAGTTACAAGTAATCTCTGGAAGTAGGATGAGAGATGTGAGAATTGAATGTGCAGTTACTATTGTGTGGGAATCGTATATATTCCTTTTAAATATTTTAGTTAGAGAATTACCAGAATAGAAATATGTATAGAAATTTCAAATGATGAGAGGCAAAGAAGGCAGTTTCAGTATAAACTTGATTAATACAAGTGGGAAACATCAAGTAATTGGAAAGGCAGCAAAAAATATATTGTCCATAGACAATGTAAGTATTCGGAGAAGGAAATGGCAACCCACTCCAGTGTTTTTGGCTGGAGAATCCCAGGGACGAGGGAGCCTTGTGGGCTTCCATCTGTGGGGTTGCACAGAGTCGGACATGACTGAAGCGACTTAGCAGTAGCAGTGTTGTCCATAGAAGCCTGAACTTTAGGAATAAGATCAAATATTAATTGTATATAAACTAATGTAATTGGGTTTACTTAATATATTAAAATATGAGTAATCCTAACCTGAATTAATGAACAGGTTAGCTCTGTGATATTCTTAATCGATCATGCTAGTATAAAAGGCACAAAAAGGTTGAAGACAGGGATATTTATAAGTGAAATGCTACAGAAATGGGAATGTGAGCATCTGCAGTACTGTCTTTAAGGCAACCTTAAGTGAGGGGATAATAGCATTTTGTATTAACAATGGATGTAATCTTTGAAGAAGATGTAGTAGCCAGGAAATTTAATGAGCCAAGACATGGAAAACTGAATATGACTAACAAATTTAGAAATAAAAGACTGTAAACCAGAATCATAGTGAAAAATGTACATTTGTCAGATATTAAGAGTCAATGAAAATGTACAAATGATGTAAATGACTGCAGTAAATAACTATCATGCTTCAATATGTAATTTATAGAGAGGCTAGAAAATAGGATAAAAATATAGAATTAACGTGAAAGCACTAACACTTGGTAAGTATTATAGATGCA
>SJYC01011084.1:0-21006 GCA_006408675.1 Madoqua kirkii | reverse complement strand
TTTTATAGTTTTATTTCGTGTTTTATAGGGATTATAATAAGCTTTATATACTCAGAATTAATTTTAACTCAAGTGCTAGCAAGAGATCTTATCATATATTTTACCTAATTTCCTGTATGAGTTAGTGTTCATATGTATTATATCTAGCTTTAGTGAAAACTACATCAGTGTTATAATTTTGCTTTCACCACTGTTACATATTTAAAGGGCAAAAAGTCTGTTTTATCAACATTTTCTCCTTTCTTTTCCTTTTTCTTCATTCCTGACATTCCATATGTCCCACTATCATTTCTCTTCCACTGAAGAACTTACATCAGCATTTCTTTTAAAGCAGAGCTACTATTGACAAATTCCCTTAGTTTTATTCCTACTGAAATCATCTTTTCTTTGGCTTCATCTCTGAAGAGTGTTTCTGTTAGATATAAGATTCTGGGTCTGTCATTTTAGCATTTCAGAAATGCTGTTCCACCACTTCTGACATTTTTGTTTTTTCATGAGAAATGTACAGTCATTTAATTCCCTTTTTTTAAATGTAATACATCATCTCTTTTAAATGGAACATATCATTTATTTCTGGGTTCCTTAAAAATGTCATTATTTCTGGTTTTCAGTGGTTTGAGTTAATGTGTCTGGTCATGTTTATCCTTCAGTTTACCTAATTCAAGTTTACTTAGTTGTTTAGGTCTTTTTATTTATGTATTTCATCAACATTGGGAAGGTTTCTGCCATGATTTCTTCAAATACTTTCTGTGTTCTAATTTTTCTCTTTGCTCTCTCAGTCTTTTATGCCACAAATCTTAGACCTTTTGATATTTTTCCTCTGAGCCTGACCACTATTTTTTCATTTTTGGTGATTTCTGCTAGTCTATCTTTATGTAAATTTTTTCCTTTGTCATCTCAATTCTAATTTTAAGGCACTCAAGAAAAAATTTCATGTCACGTATTGGATTGGCTAAAAAGTCCATTCAGGTTTTTCATAACATCTATAAAAAACCTGAATTGACTTTTTGGCCAACTCTTCACTTGTAATTTACTTTCTAACTTTAGTTCATTGTTGACACCTGTTTCCATTTATTGCGACACTTTATCCTTTATTCATAAATCATGGTTGTAGTAATTATTTAAAAGTATATATCTTATTTGTAGCATTTGTGCCATCTCCACATTGGTATCTGATTGTCTTTTCCTGATAATTTGTTAGGTTGTTCTGTTTCTTGCTGTTTTTACTAGCTTAGATTATATTCTGGGCCAGTCACATTATATTCTTGTCTGCCTCCACATATATTCCACTGTGGTCTAGTCTGTAATTTAGCCTAACTCTCTACTTGTTCTGAACATCTTTGCTGTCTGAATTCAGTTGGATTCATGTACATGCTATTTTAGAGTGGTCTGGGACTCAGTGGACAAATGTAAAAGATCCCTTTCTTCTGCTTTCTCTTCTTTCCTGGTTTCCCAGTGTGTTCATCTTTAAAAGTTGGGACTTTGGCCTCTGCAGTGCATTGCATAACTTCCCACAAAGAGACCCAATGTGGGCAAAACAATGAGAGAATAAATCCTACAGGGCTGATCCAGCCACAGTCAGCTGTGCTGCCTCTGCATCAGGGGTGTGCTGTCACTACTGGAGCTCACTTGTAGGGCAGGGAAACTCAACCGCATACCTGTACACATGGGTCTCAACCATGGTAGGGAAGAGGGATGTGGGCCACTGGATTGCTGGTGCTGTACAGCTGTAAGATGGGCAGAATCAAAAGACTCTTCTCTGAAGGACTGTTGCTGTTATTACCTTTTGATACCAGCCAGGAAAAGTGGTGACGGGAGTTGCTGCTTCATTGCTATCTCTCACCTAGGGCGGAACAGGGAAATTCCAAGAAAGTCTGTCCTGCAGGGGTTGCCTCCTACTTCTCTAACTAGAAAGAGTAGTTTTCTCCAGGAGCTTTTTCTAACTGTATAGAGTTCCAGGATTTGAGCTTACCTAGAGTCCCATTGGAGAAGGCAGTGGCAACTCACTCCAGTACTCTTGCCTGGAAAATCCCGTGGATGGAGGAGCCTGGTAGGCTGCAGTCCATGGGGTTGCTAAGAGTCTGACACGACTGAACAACTTCACTTCCACACATTGGAGAAGGCAATGGCAGCCCACTCCAGTGTTCTTGCCTGGATAATGCCCTGGATGAGGGAGCCTGGACTGAGGTCACAGAGTCGGACACGATTGAAGCAACTTAGAGCTGCAGCAGCAGAATCCCAGCTGTGGGTTTTTTACAAGGTCTCTACTAAAGAATTTAAAAATTATTCTAAATAAAATATTGGACAACAAGTTAGTTCAAGTTTTTCCATAACATCTTAGAAAAAACCCAGACAAACTTTTTGGCCAATCCAATGTATATTCATTAATACTGGAGTCCTACATTTGAAATTTGTGTATACTAGGTGGCTCAGACAGTAAAGAATCTACCTGCAATGCAGGAGACCCAGGTTTGATCCCAGGGTCAGGAAGATCCCCTGGAGAAGGGAATGGTTACCCACTCCAGTATTCTTGCCTGGAGAATCCCATGGACAGGGGAGCCTGGTGGGCTGCAGTCATGGGGTCACAAAGTGTCGGACACAACTGAGTGACTAACATTTACTTATACTAGGTGATACGGCCCTTTTATTTTCTCAAGTCATACAGTAAATTGCCGAGTGCCATTTATTAAATCTGTTATTTCTTCTCTGCCCTGAAATACTTCTATTGCTACATATCTGACTTCCTTTCTGTATTCTGTTGTAATTTTCTATTTGTCAACTGTGTTCCCATGTCAAACTGTCTTAATTAGAGTAGGTTTATTTGTTTACACGTCTGTTTCTAGATTCCAGTTCCTTTTAGATTTAGATTTAAATTCTTACAGGGAAGAATTCATCTTTTTAGTCCTAGCTTATCATATTTCTGACACATAGCTATTACCACTAAATTATTGTCTAGTTTTATTGACTTGAAACTTTATCGCTCTAAAACTTCTGCTGTTCCATTTGGCTAAATACTTCAAAATATATTCAACATCATAAATATTTATGGAGTATCTGCTATATATAAAAATTGTATTAAGAACTATAGAGAATGCAAAAAATTATTTTGTTTTAAAGAACTCCCAAGCTAGTGTGATAAGAATAAGTTCATGGAAATAAGAGTAAATAAGTGATGTAAGACACTATGGAAAGTGACTTATAAGAAACATAGCATATGTCAGAGGGAGAAATAATAATATAGTTGCTTCTCTTGGTCTTTGAAAAAATTTATATAAGACATAGATATTTCGTGTTGCCATCTTGACTGACTAGTTAGATAAGTGAATATAAAGTTATATAGATAAAATCTGAAGAATTTCCTTGCCAGAAAGCCTAACTCCACACAAAACTTGAATCTTTGCATCTTATGGGACACCGGAGTTGACCAAGTTAGAGTAGAATTTTGTAGTTTGTTTTTTCTGTTTATTTTTTATTTTTATTGCTTTCTCAAAGAGCCTTGGTTTGGATCATTGATTTTTAGTGCTTTTTTGTTATCTGCATTTCTCGTAAGTGTTCCTACCCAAACCTAGTTCACTCAAGTAACTTACAGTTACATCCCCTGAATGTTTCTGTTTGCCTCCTGCAGACCTTTGTGCTTTTCTGATCTCATGTCAGACCCACTTGGTAATTGTGTTTTAGGTAAGGGTGTGGTGGGGAAGGAGGAGGCTCTTCTATGTGTTCCAATGACAGGAAAAGAGACCATGAAGAGAAAGAGATAAAACCATTTGACTACAGTTACAGAAGTCTGTTTATAATAGCATAAACTATATTTTAAATACTTGATGAGGTTAATGGATATTCCCATGATATTTCTAAAAAAAATGTGGACATATATCAAATATTCATTGACACTAACCAGTGATGTAAACTGTACATCATAGGAAGATGTGAAATATCTTTGGTATTATACATTGATTTTCTTAATGAGCAAATCTCGCATGAAAGTTCTGAACTCAGTTCCTTCATTTAAATATTCTGAGCAAATCACAAAACTAAACTCATTTAAAAATATATATAATACATATTTTCTAAAATGTTAACATTTGTGTAGCTAACATTCCTGGACATGTATTATGCATACTTATAATTCACAGTCTTGTGTTCTTTATTTGATTTAAGAAAGAGCTATTTTAGCTCCATTGGCTTATGGGTCATTTATACATATTACTGCTGCATGTTCAAATGTACTGCCTTCAAAAGTATTTATGTTTGCTGTGGTGTCTCCATGGAACTTGGGAGCTGACCTCTTATTTGATGTACGCTGTAGTTTCCAGGGCACCCATAGAAACTATTTAAAACCCAATTCCCTGGAGCCCCAGGACTGTGAGACAGATGCTTGCCCCCCTGCTTTGTCTGTGAACAATATCGAAGCACCTTTCTGTACAGTGAAATGCTAGGGTGACTGCATCTACTGTGCTTCACCAAAAGTGGCATTTTGGGGAGAAATAAAACATGTTGTGCAGGCATGTTTGGCTTCACATTTAAACCAAGTTTAGAATGAGAGCGACCTGTCACTTTGAGCAAAAATATTTTCCCAGGGATCATGATAGATGGCAATCTGTTTCTAACCTTATTCTTTTATGATTGTACCTTACTTGTTACCTCCCTCGAAACATGTGTGTTCCATAAATCACAGACAGGTATCTTAAATAGTGATATACATTGTTGTTTATAAAGTTAGCTGTTAAAACCATATTTATGAGTGAGGAAGAAATTGATGACAAAGATAGAATGCCATAGGAATACAATGCAACAGGTCATAAATAAAATTAAGAGAGAGCATTCTAAGTCATCCTGCTCTCAAAGCATTTATAAGTTTAATAAGAAGGTAGGCACCCCTGAAGTAGGAAATGGCAACCAGCTCCAATATTCTTGCCTGGAAAATTCCATGGACAGTGGAGCCTCGCAGACTAGTCCATGGGATTGCAAAGAGTTGGACATGATTAAGTGACTGAGCACAAGGCATAATGATGTTCCCTTGGATGATGGGAATCTGGGGTTGTGGATGTGAAGGTTCAGGAGAGGAGAGCAGAGAGGCAGAAGGTAGAGCTCTAGAGAGAAATGGCAAGATTGAATCAGTTCAGCAGGTCTTAATATATGTGACTAGGTCAGTGGATGAATGAAGACCATGAAAACATGGTTTCTTATCTTCAAGACAAGACACATAGAGTCTGGGTACTATTTCTTTGGTAGTAATATGATGACTGTAAAATAAACTAAAAATTAACATGAAAGACAAGATTATGCATAGATAAATTGTCACATCAACAACACTGCATGTTATAATGGTAAGATGGGAGATGATCAGTCAGCTGATTGTACAGGGGTTCTCAGGTCTTATTTGACCATCCTACCTCCCCTCCATTCTGGGTGCCAAATCTGTTCACTGTGCAGCCAGTAGAAGCCTGGAGACGGAGCACTTGAATCCTGGTTCCCTAAATACACCTTATACATTAACGAGGTTTTGAAACTGATCAGGCTTCACATTAGAATAAATTATTTTCTATATAATATGCACTGAGAATAGTTGATCCTGATATACTTCTCCCAAAGATTTTTTACCAAAGTGTGAGAAGCCAAGGAAGGAAGAAAAGAAGGAAGATAAGATGGAAAGGGAAAACTGGGCATCACATTAGCACAGAGTACAGACTGAAAGCCAGCCTGCTCTCCGTTGAAGCTACCTTGCAAATACTGCCTGTGACCTAACCATTTGTAAAAATGCCCTTGTTTACTTATAGAATTGGCCTGCCTGTTTGAAGTACAGTGCAAAGATGGTGACTCTTAGACCTCCCAGCCAAAGTGTAGCCTACTCACTTGTCAGAGGACCAGACTGGGACACAAGAAGCCAGCCCCCCTGCACAGCTAAGGATCGCCATGGGAATGGCATTGGGAGGAGCAAACAGTCTGCCATGCCACATCCAGTGACCGGGCCATCAGCCTAAGCCTGAGACTGTTGTGGTCACTGATCAAAGCCAAGGGCAGATGCCAATGTTATCTAAATCCCTCCTTGTGGAAGATGAGAAAAGTAATGAAATCCAACACCATGGGGCTTAAAAGAATACATTGCAGAGCAGACTGGAGGAAGTGGAATCTATGTGACTCAGAAGAAAACACACTTCTGTATGTGGTTTCCTACAGAGCACATAGGACACGTTAGAAAGCAATTTGACATCCTTGATAGGTTGCTGGGGACAGCGTGGTCCTGGGTTGAGAGGAACAGAAAGCCAGATTGCGGTAGAAATACAGTTAGGAGACAGAAGATGAGTGAGTAAAGCAGTGCTGACGTGGTGAGAGCAGAATTAAAGTGCTTACCTGGCAGGAATCCTGGGCCCGAGCTACTCCCCGGGTGTCTCCAGGAACTGGATGGTGGTTATGCACTTGAAAACAGGGCTTTGTCATATTGCTCTGGTTTTTTTCTAATTACAATGTTTGCTTTAATTTAAATTTAAAATAACATTTAGTCTTCTGGACTGTAGCATTTATCTTGTTTAGCACAGTATTCCCAGTGTCCAGCACCATGCCTGGATGTTGTCAGAATCCTGTAACTGTGTGTTCAGTCAGTCACTGAATGATGATTTTATACTCTTCAAAGTGGGACTGATGGGACTGGTCAATTTGAGTCTACCGCTAATCCCAATGCTTGTTAGCTATGTGGCCTTGAGCACAACGACCTCTTTGTGCATCAAATTTTCTCATTTCTAAAACAGTGATTATAACAATATCCTCTGAGTTTTGTGAGGTTTTTACAGAGATAAGACATGTAAGGTATTTATCCTAATGCTCTTACAGATAAGTGCAGAATAAATGTTAGCAATTGTCATTCTATTAAAACAGCAACGGCAAAAGAGAACCATGTATAAAACGAGGAAGATTTGTTGTTCCAGTCAAAATAACAAAAGGAGTTTCACTTCCGTAGACTAGCTCTGTTAAGACAGTTAATTATATATGCTTTTAGAAAATCAAAGACATGTTACAAAATGGTAAAAGTTTCTAACAAAGATAAAACCATTTGACAAAGAAGTTCAGACTTCTCTGAATTTAAGTGCTAGGAGACAAAGAATCAATAAATTTAAGTTTCAGGGAAAATGGTGGTGCCCCAAGTATTTAATTCTTAGGGAACAATCATAGATTAAATAAGAGGGTGATATGCAGTGCACAAAGAAACAGGATTCAGTACTTGCAAACAGGCAAAACAATGCCTGTGTCAGGCCCCTTCGGTGAATTGCTGAACCTAAGAACCCTCCTGGAGTTAATTGGTGATGTAAGAGATTATATAAGGGTGTGTGTGTAAGTGATCAGGTTCTTTCACAACTCTGTAGGAGTTGAGATCAACTTGTAGAAAACTGATACAAAGCCTGAGATTCCTATCTACACCAATGCAAATAATTCTGTCCAGTTGAGAATATAAATCTAACCCAAATTCCTATCAAAAATTTTCTCAAAATTTTACACAATTTTATTTTTTAAATAACTCTCCTATTAAATAAGTTTGGCATGTATTTTCCTCATTAATCTTTGACCATATATTCACATTTTAAACTCTCTGAAAATTATATTTTATGAAAACAACTAGACAATAATTTGGAAGATATATTTCTTACATATAATTCTGCAAAATCCTGTAATGATTTATGACCTTAGAATTTTACTGTAGACAAGGCTTTTATCATAAACATGAGTCACATGGCTTTTCATGATCTGGTCTCGGTTTAATTCTTTATCTTCATCTCTGGCTATTCCTGGCCTCATGTCCAACACCTCAGATGTGTTGATTGGGTCATACTGTGTCTCACCTTCCCCTCTCTGTATGTTTTCATATACTATGTCCTCTGCCAGGCCGTCCCTACCTCCTCCCCATGGCACACACAAACATAACCCCTTCTCCTGAGCAGCTGATACTCGTCTTTCAAGTCTTAGCTGCTACTTCTCTCTGATCCTTTTCTCATCCTTCAGGACCTGGTTTGGTTCTGGGTTTGCGTCCCTAGAGTTGAAGCCTAGTCACTTTTCCCATCAGAATCAGTGTTCATCAGGCTGTATTAGACTGTTTGCTCCTCCACCCATGGACCATACAACATTCCTGAAAAATAGCAACGATTAATGGTGACATTCATTATCGCATCCTTAGGTCTATTAGTTATCTGTTGTTGCATAACAAATTAACATACATTTAGCAGCTTTAAAGAGCAAATGTATTACCTCACAGTTTCTGTGGGTCAAGAGTCTAAGTGTAGCTTAACCGAATATCTACTTGGAAATCTCTTGTAAGGTCATAACCAAGATGTCAGTTAAGTCACTCAGTCATGTCCAGCTCTTGGCAACCCCACAGACTGCAGCACTCCAGACTTCCCTGTCCTTGACCATCTCTTGCAGTTTGCTTCGACTCATGTCCGTTGAGTCAATGGTGTCATCCTACGATTTCACCCTCTGCCATTCCCTTCTCCTTTTGCATGCAGTCTTTCCCAGCATCAGGGTCTTTTCCGAAGAGTCGGCTCTTTGCATCAGTCAGGTATCCAGATTATCAAACCCGGTGTCATGTAGGAGTCTCATTAAAGGCTAAGATGAGGAAGAATCAGCTTCCAAGCTCATAATTGTTGGCAGAATTCAGTTGGTTCTTGTTCTGTGACCCTCTCCCCAGAGGCTGCTTGTTTCTTCCAAGCCTGCAGACTGATGGGACAACAGAGAGGGTTTGTTAGCAGGATGGCAATTACACTCTTAGGCTACAGCATTATAAAAGTGATATCTCATCACCTTTGCCACATCCTGTTGCACAGAAGCAAGCCATAGTTCTGTTCACACTCCAGGGGAGAGATTACATGAGGCAGGGATCATGGAGTTCATCGTAGCATCTGTCCGCCACAGTGGGCCCAGAACTGTGCTAGTGCTTAATAGGTACTGAAATAATAGCCTCCAAATGAATGATTTTCAATGAAAAAATGGTTTATATGGATACTTGATTATAGAAATATGAGAAAACCCCTTCCTCTAAGCATAAGACAGTGAATTTGTGTCATGTTTTTTCTTCTGATTGATCCTTTCCATTCTTACTCACCATTGATTTATATATCAGTTTTCAAAATAGTGTTAGAAGTTGTGGCCGGTTAAGCTAAATTATAGGAAATCAGAAAAAGTACTTCAAGTGTTTTTAAAGTATGAATGCAATGTGCCCTGCACTTTTTTTCTTGTATTTTGAATCTGCATTATGCTGATATGTATCCAGAGCAAGGTGAGCATTGCTGTAGCTATGTATGAAATTTCGTACTTAAATGATTTCATCCGAGATTTTCCTCAGCCTCTTGAATTATGACTTTAACGGTATACTCTAAAACTACTTCATGTACTGAAATTGACTTCATTGAATTTTATGACAAGAAACAATTTTGACTTCCAATGAAAAGATTAATATCATCTTTGCAAATTTTGTGTAAACATTGTCAGAATCACAGAGCATTATATAATAAAAGGACATTATCAAATTATGTTTCACTCCCCATTTCTCCTATCAGACATCTGAACATTTCTTTCATCCATGTTTTTGATTCCTCTAAAGTAATAGATGAAGGGCCAAATTAAGCTGAAGAGGTTGTTACATAAATATACTTAATGATCCTTGCCATATATACAGTCCCTAATATTACAGAACAATATTCCTGGAGCGTGCATCCTGTTTCTAAGGATAAACCCTTTTCAAAAGTGTATTGTATGTGGGTTAATGTCTATAAAGGTTAAAAACATCAAACTCTGAAATATCATGACCTGACATTAATGACCCAATAATAGGTTGACATTTGCAATTCTTCTTGGGGGGTAATAGCCCACCATATGCAAAGATGAGCTTCTGCATTTAGCTGCTATCTCAGAGGGGAGAAAAAAGCCACTATGAGTAATAATAGTACAAGGGAGGTTAATAACAGGTACAGGCCTAGTATAGCTTTTATCAGTCCGTTTAGAAAATGAACTGAGAATTGCTGTCAACTCAATTGGGAAGGGGAAAGGAAGAATGGATCCATATGGGAGGCATCACTCAGCTTCCAGTGTGTGTGTGAAGGTTGTTTGCAAGGTTACCTTTGCTGATGCAACATAAAGCTGAAATTTACATGTCAAAGCTTTGTTCTTTTGTAACACCGTGCCACACAAATCACTGGCCCTGGGGTTTAAATTTCACAGAAGTCTAAGCTCATTTAAAAATTAAAGTGCAATACTTTGTGATCCGCAGTACACCTAATCATTCTACTTTTCTTCAGAATGTTTTGTTTAGCCATTATGCTTTGTCTTACCATCTAAAATTGCAATTTTTCATGGTTATCTTGGTGTTTCCTTTGAAAGCTAATGTATTCTTTGACAAGAAAATTTTCCTTTGGTGCTGTTGTATTATTACTACCATTAAAAGAATTCAAATCCCCACAATATTGATATGTATTTAAAAATCAGAACCAGAAATAATTCAGCATTAAGCTGACCATTATATTTTCCTGAGTTCTCGTTGTCCTTGTTTTTATTATTTGAGTTACCTTCCAGGTTTCAGAACATATTGCAAGGAATGTTTGCACTGTATTTTACACTATGAATTATTTCATTAGAATTAATGTCTTTGTTACTAGAAAGTATCCCAAGATGCGATGAGCCAGTAGACTGAAAATGACTCACTATAGGTTATGTTTATTACCATGGCCATAAATTAACATCTTTTTTCAGAATCGAAAGCATTATGTGATAAACATTTTAGTATAAAGTTCACAGAAAATTACAAATGATGAAGGAAGTAGAATTTTACTCATCCAAACTAAGATGTACATTTGCAGCTTTATTTTGGTACAGTGAAAATAGGAAGAGTAAACACAACTTTTGGTCCTTTTTTGTTTTAACTTTATATGAAATGTAAAGCAACATTCTGTGGCTTGCAACATGGAGATTAGTTTCAATTACACCTGATTGATTCAGTCTTTCAACTTTTGCCCTTTTCCGTATTATTAAAATAAATAATTTCACAGCTCTTTTTCATATTTTACCCACCTTTTGACTTTTTTCAAGGGTGTAGAGAACAGACATGCACCATGGGTCTGGAAACACTTAACAGCTTTAGTGTCCTTGGGCAACAGAGAGGAAGGCAGAGTCAGTGATTGCAGTGAGATTTCATGGGGGGAAATAGAAATGAATTTTAAGTTGCATTGCAGGTCAAATTAATCATTTTATGTTTGTTCTAAAGAAACAAGAAAAAGATTTGGATATAAGAAATACAATTGTATTTTTATTTGCCTAATAACAGCTAGGGCTTATGTTCAAGAATGATTAAACATTAGGATGGCATATGGTCAGTAAAAGCACAAGATTATACATCACTTATTATTTTGCCTGAATGCTGAAAATACGTCTCCCAAGTTCCAGAATACATGTAAATTAATGATTCATTGTTCCCTGTTCCCTGTTGCTAATAGTACTTAGTAAAACATGTTGAGAATACAATAAAATTCAATGCTTACATTTTAGTTTTAGCTTTTTATGGCAGATAACGTGGCTATTGTGAAATTAAATGGTCAAAAATTTTTATGTTCAAAAACTGAGATTGAAAATTTGGATCATATAAATGGCATTGCAGACCTCTTTTCTCAAATTCTCTTTATGAGAAGAAGTATCCATTTAAAAGGTAATCCATGAACAACTACTACACAAATTATATGGATATTAGAGGGTTATGCTGAACCCTGGCTTGTTGGTTTTTAGACACAAGAAAAATAGTCATATATTTGTAGTATGTCTCTAAATACTATTCAGTTAAAACTAGTAACATCCAACATAAACAGATGAATCCTAAGTAAAAATAAATTTTTATTTTAGAAAGAAACTAGAATTTCAGAATACATCTATCTAGTTTGAGCCAAAGATCCTATTACTTTTTAAAAAAAGGGCAAATGCAAATATTACACTTTTATTTTTTAAAGCATAGAAGTATTCCTTCTTTGTAGGTTGATATTTTCTGTATAAAGTATTATGCCTTCTGCAAATAAAGATGTTTTCACTTATTTTCCAATTTGGGTGTCTTTTATTAGTTTTTCTTATTTAATTACTCTAGATAGGACTTCAAGTAAAGTGTTGCATATTGCTGGTAAAAGTGAGAGTCTTTCTTGCTCCTAATCTTAGAAACTGAGCTTTCAGTCCTTCACCACTGGGTGTGCTGTGAAGTGTTGTCATGAAAGGTCACTCAATTTTGTTAACCACCTTTTCTGAATCTAATAAGATGATCGTATTTATTGTTCCCTTTGTTCTGTAAATATGGTGTTTTATATTGGTTAATTTTCTAATTTTAAATAGAAACATTCTTGCATCCCTGGGATAAATCCCACTTGGTCATAGTGTATGACCATTATGTGTGCTGCTAGATTTGGTTTTCTAGTGTTCTGAACCGTTTTGTATCTGTATTCAGAAAAAATACTGGTCTGCTGTAGTTTTTCTTTTTCTTGTGGTATTTATATTGACTTTGATTATCTGGGTGATTCTGTCCTGATTGATTATCATAGGCAGTGTTTCCTCTCTGTTGTTGTTATTTTTTTTTGAGAAGTCTGAGTTGAGTAGAGTTGGCAGAATTCGCCAGTGAAGCCATCTAGTCTTGGATTTACTTGTCAGTAGGTTTTTAATTATTGATTCAGCCTCTTTATTTGTTATAGGTCCACAGAGTGTGTGATTTTGGGAGAGAGTCAGGTGAGACAAAGCTAGTGATTTGTATGTTTCTAAGATTTTATCCGTTTTTGTCTAGATCTAACATACTGTCAATATCATTGTTCATAGCAACTCTTAAAATACTCTTTCTATAAAGTTGATAGTATGCCCCACTTTTATTTTTTATTTTAGTTAGTTGTATCTTTCCCTACTCACCGAACTAAACGTTCCTAAACTTTCTTGATTCTTTCAGGGAATCAATGTTGGTTTTGTTATATATTCTCCATTTTTCAATTCTCTTTCCTAAGCTTAGCTCCTTTCATCTGCTAACTCTGAGTTTAGTTAGCTTTTCTTGTTTCTTAAGATATAAATTTGGGTATTTGGTTTGAGGCCTGTCTTTTTTAATGATGTCAGTCAGTCAGTTCAGTTGCTCAGTTGTGTCGAACTCTTTGCAACCCCATGAATCACAGCACGCCAGGCCTCCCTGTTCATCACCGTTTCCCGGAGTTCACTCAGACTCAGGTCCATCGAGTCCGTGATGGCCATGCAACCGTCTCATCCTCTGCCGTCGCCTTCTCCTCCTGCCCCCAGTCCCTCCCAGCATTAGTTTTTTCCAATGAGTCAACTCTTCGCGTGAGGTGGCCAAAGTATTGGAGTTTCAGCTTTAGCATCATTCCTTCCAAAGAAATCCCAGGATTGATCTCCTTCAGAATGGACTGGTTGGATCTCCTTGCAGTCCAAGGGACTCTCAAGAGTCTTCTCCACAGTTCAAAAGCATCAATTCTTCGGTGCTCAGCCTTCTTCATAGTTCACCTCTCACATCCATACATGAGCACTGGAAAAACCATAGCCTTGACTAGACGGACCTTAGACGGCAAAGTAATGTCTCTGCTTTTGAATATACTATCTAGGTTGGTCATAACTTTTCTTCCAAGGAGTAAGCATCTTCTAATTTCATGGCTGCAGTCACCATCTGCAGTGATTTTGGAGCCCCCCAAAATAAAGTCTGACACTGTTTCCACTGTTTCCCCATCTTGCACAACTGACCAACTTCACTTTCACTTTCTTTCTTTCGCTTTTTGATCATGTTTACTAGTATTATGTTGAGGATATTTGCCTCAATATTCATCAGTGATAATAGTCTTTAAATTTTTTCTTTTAGCTCTTCATCACCAGGGTGATGGTGGCCTAATAGAATGAACTTGGAAGTGTTCTTTCCTCTGCAAATTTTTGGATTAATTTGAAAAGAATAGTTGCTAATTCTTCTCTAAATCTTGATAGAATTTGCCTATGAAGTCACTTGGTCTTGGGCTTTTGTTTGTTGGAAAATTTTCCATCTCAGTTTCAATTTCATTATTTATAATCTGTTTATATTTACTACTTCTTCTTGGTTCAGTCTTTGAAGGTTGTACCTTTTTAAATAAGAATTTGTCCATTTCTTCCAAGTTGTCCATTTATTGACATGTACTTGCTTGTAGTAGATTCTTATGATCCTTTATATTTCTGTGGTGTTGGTTGTAATTTCTCCTTTTACATTTCTCCTTTCATTATTTTGAGTACTATCCTTTTTTCTTGATGAGTCTGGCTAAAGGTTTGTCAATTTTGTTATGTTCTCAAAGAACTAGCTTTTAGTTTTATGATTTTTGCTATTTTTTAAAAATGCTATTTCATTATAATTTCTCTTCTTCTACTAACTTTGGATTTTGCTCTTTTTTCTTTCTCTGGTTGCTTTAGGTATAAGGTTTAGGTTGTTTGTTTGAATTTTTCTTGTTTCTTGAGGTAGGATTGAATTGCTATGAATTTCCCTCTTAGGACTGCTTTTGCTGCATCCCATAGGTTTTGGGTAATTGTGTTTTCATTGCCATGTGTTTCTACATTTTAGTTCCCTTTGATTTCTTCAGTGGTCTCTTTGTTATTTAGTAGCATATTATTTAGCCTCCATGTGCTTGAGTTTTTTACAGTTTTTTTTTCCTGTAATTCTTTCTTTTTTATTTATTTTAATTAATTAATATTAATTGGAGAATGATTACCTTACAATCTTAAGATGGGTTTTGCCATATATTAACATTTCTAATCTTACAATGTTGTGGTCAGAAATGCTACTTGATATGATTTCAGTTTTCTTAGATTTACCATGGTTTGATTTGTGTCCCAAGATGTTGTCTATCCTGGAGAATACTCTGTGTGCACTTGAGAAGAAAGTGTATTCTGCTGCTTTCTGATGGAATGGCCTATGCTGCTGCTGCTGCTTCTAAGTCGCTTCAGTTGTGTCCGACTCTGTGCGACCCCATAGACAGCAGCCCACGAGGCTCCCCAATCCCTGGGATTCTCTAGGCAAGGACACTGGAGTGGGTTGCCATTTCCTTCCCCAATGCATGAAAGTGAAAAGTGAAAGAGAAGTCACTCAGTCATGTCCAACTCCTATTCCCAAGATGTTGTCTATCCTGGAGAATACTCTGTGTGCACTTGAGAAGAAAGTGTATTCTGCTGCTTTCTGATGGAATGGCCTATGCTGCTGCTGCTGCTTCTAAGTCGCTTCAGTTGTGTCCGACTCTGTGCGACCCCATAGACAGCAGCCCACGAGGCTCCCCGATCCCTGGGATTCTCTAGGCAAGGACACTGGAGTGGGTTGCCATTTCCTTCCCCAATGCATGAAAGTGAAAAGTGAAAGAGAAGTCACTCAGTCATGTCCAACTCCTAGCGACCCCATGGACTGCAGCCCATGGGATTTTTATCAATTAAGCCTCTCTGATTTGTCATTTAAACCTGTGTGTCCTCATTTATTTTATGTCTATATATTCTGTCCACTGGTATCAAATTCCTCCTCTGTTGTTGTGTTACTGTCAATTTTCCCTTTTTTGATTATATAAAGGTTTTCTCTTTATGTATTGAGATGCTTCTATGTTGGGTGCCCTTATCAGACATATCATTTAGAAATATTTTCTCCCATTTTAGTAGGTTGTTTCTTTGTTTTGTTGATAGTTTCCTTTGCTGTGGAAAAGCTTTTAAGTTTAAATAGGTCCCATTTATTTATTTTTGCTTTTATTTCTTTTGCCTTAGGGTACAGAAGAGAAAAAATATTGCTACAATTTATGTCAGAAAGAGTTCTATTGGTACTGTCTTCCAGGAATTTTATGGTTTCAGCTCTTACATTTAGGTAATTTATTTTGAGCTTATTTTTCTATATAGTGTAAGATAAATATTCTAATTTCATTCTTTTACATGTAATTATTCAGTCTTTCTAGCACCATTTATTGATGTTTTATCTTTTACCCATTGTGTATTCTTACCTCCTTTACTGGAGATTAATTGAACATAAGTACATGAGTTTATTTCTCATTTCTGTATTCTTTTTCAGTGTTCTGTGTTTTGTTTTTTGTGTGTATGCCAGTTTCAAATACTGTAGCTTTGTAGTACTGGAGCATGATATGTCCATTTTTGCTCATTTTTCTCAATATTGCTTTAGCTATTTGGGTCTTTTTTGGTTATATAAAGTTTAGGATAATTTGTTCTAGTTTTGTCAAAAATATCATGAGTATTTTGATAGGGATTGCATTAAATTTGTATGTGGGGTAATATAGATGTTTTAATTGGAGAAGGCAATGGCACCCCACTCCAGTACTCTTGCTTGGAAAATCCCATGCATGGAGGAGCCTGGTGGGCTGCAGTCCTTGGAACTGCAAAGTCAGACACGACTGAGCAACTTCACTTTCACTTTTCACTCTCATGCATTGGAGAAGGAAATGACAACCCACTCCAGTGTTCTTGCCTGGAGAATCCCAGGGACAGAAGAGCCTGGTGGGCTGCCATCTCTGGGGTTGCACAGAGTCAGAAACAACTGAAGCGACTTAGCAGCAGCAGCAGCAGCAGCAGATGTTTTAATAATGTTAATTCTTCCAAAGCATGAATACAGTGTGTTTCTATTTCTACCAATTGCTTTTACCTATGTATTACAGTTTACAAAATATAGGTCTTTAAACTTGGTTGTTTATTCCTAGGTATTTAGCTTTTTTCATGTGATTTTAAAGTGGAGTATTTTCTTACTTTTTTTCCTTCTGATAGTTCATTATTAGTATACAGAAAAGCAAGAATTTTGTATATTAATTTTGTATTCTGCAATTTAGAGATTTCATTAATTAGTCTTTTGGTGGAGACTTTTGGGTCTTTATATAGTATCACTTCATTTATAAATGCTGATCATTTTGCTTCTTCCTTTCCATTTTGTATGCATTTTATTTCCTTTTCTTGTCTGATTGCTGTGGCTAAGACTTTCAGTACTATATTAAATAGAAGTGGTGATAATGGACATCCTTGCCTTCTTTCTGATTTTAGAGGAAAAACTTTAAGATTTTCAATGTTGAGTATGATATTACTTGTGGGTTTGTCATAAATAGCCATTACATGTTGAGATATGCTCACTGTACACCAGTTTTGATGAGAGTTTTTTATTAAGAATGGATATTAAATTTTGTAAAATTCTTTTTCTGTGTCTATTGAGATTATTATGAGGTTTTTACCCTTCCCTTTGTTAATGTGTTATATGGCAGAGTTTGATGAATGGATATTAGGCTATTCTTACATCCCTGGGAAAAACCACTTGATCGTGGTGTATGATGCTTTTTATATATTGTTGTATTAGGAATGCTAATATTTTGTTGAGGATTTTTCCATGTGTATTTCTCAGATATATTGGCCTATAGTTTTCTTTTGTTTTAAGGTTCTTTATCTGGTTTTGGTGTCAAGGTAATTATGGCCTTATAGAATGACTTTGGGAGTGTTCTCTTCACTTTTCTGAAATAGCTTGAGAAGAATAGGAGAATAGGTGTTAGCTCTTCTTTATATGTTTGGTAGAATTCCCAGTGATGTTGTCCAGTTATGGACTTTTGTTTGCTGGGAATTTTTTTATTGTTAATTAAATTTTACTACTAGTAATTAGTTTGTTCTGATTGTCTATTTCTCAGTCATTCAGTCTTGTAAGATTTAATGTTTCTGGAAATTGAAACGACCCATTTGTCCTCATATCCTCTTGCTTTTAACTTCACTGACTCTGTTCCAATTGTACCTACCTTTGTGCTGCTTCTCTAATAGGTCAAGAAGAATTCTAGCTTTGGGCCTCAGAATTAATTTTCTGTGTCTGGAATATTTTGGCCCATATATCTGTATATTTTATCTCATTCCTTCCCTGATAGCTTAGTTGGTAAAGAGTCTGCCTGCAATGCAGGAGACCCCAGTTTGATTCCTGGGTTGGGAAGATCTGCTAGAGAGGGAAAAAGCTATTGAATCCTGTATTCTGGCCTGGAGAACTCCATTGACTATATAGTCCCTGGGGTCACAAAGAGTCAGACAGGATTGAGCGACTTTGAATTAGTTCCTTCAGTTTAGTCACTGAGTCATGTCTGACTCTTTGTGACCCCATGAATTGCAGCACGCCAGGCCTCCCTGTCCATCTCCAACTCCTGAAGTTCACTCAGACTCACATCTATCGAGTCAGTGATGCCATCCAGCCATCTCATCCTCGGTCATCCCCTTCTCCTCCTGCCCCCAATCCCTTCCAGCATCAGAGTCTTTTTCAGTGAGTCAACTCTTCACATGAGGTGGCCAAAGTACTGGAGTTTCAGCTTTAGCATCATTCCTTCCAAAGAAATCCCAGGGCTTATCGCCTTCAGAATGGACTGGTTGGATCTCCTTGCAGTCCAAGGGACTCTCAAGAGTCTTATCCAACACCTCAGTTCCAAAGCATCAATTCTTCGGTGCTCTACCTTCTTCACAGTCCAACTCTCACATCCATACATGACCACAGGAAAAACCATAGCCTTGACTAGACGGACCTTAGTTGGCAAAATAATGTCTCTGCTTTTGAATATACTAACTAGGTTGGTCATAATTTCATGGCTGCAGTCACCATCTGCAGTGATTTTGGAGCCCCCAAAAATATAGTCTGACACTGTTTCCACTGTTTCCCTATCTATTTCCCATAAAGTGATGGGACTGGATGCGATGATCTTCATTTTCTGAATGTTGAGCTTTAAGCCAACTTTTTCACTCTCCTCTTTCACTTTCCTCAAGAGGCTTTTGAGTTTCTCTTCACTTTCTGCCATAAGGGTGGTGTCATCTGCATATCTGAAGTTACTGATATTTCTCCCGGCAATCTTGATTCCAGCTTGTGTTTCTTCCAGTCCAGTGTTTCTCATGATGTACTCTGCATAGAAGTTAAATAAGCAGGGTGACAATATACAGCCTTGACATACTCCTTTTCCTATTTGGAACCAGTCTGTTGTTCCATGTCCAGTTCTAACTGTTGCTTCCTGACCTGCATACAGATTTCTCAAGAGATGAACTTTAGTTGGCAAAGTAATGTCTCTGCTTTTGAATATGCTATCTAGGTTGGTCATAACTTTTCTTCCAAGGAGTAAGCGTCTTTTAATTTCATGGCTGCAGTCACCATCTGCAGTGATTTTGGAGCCCCCAAAAATAAAGTCTGACACTGTTTCCACTGTTTCCCCATCTATTTCCCATGAAGTGATGGGACCAGATGCCATGATCTTCGTTTTCTGAATGTTGAGCTTTAAGCCAACTTTTTCACTCTCCTCTTTCACTTTCATCAAGAGGCTTTTTAGCTCCTCTTCACTTTCTGCCATAAGGGTGGTGTCATCTGCATATCTGAGGTGATTGATATTTCTCCCGGCAATCTTGATTCCAGCTTGTGTTTCTTCCAATCCAGTGTTTCTCATGATGTACTCGGCATAGAAGTTAAATAAGCAGGGTGACAATATACAGCCTTGACGTACTCCTTTTCCTATTTGGAACCAGTCTGTTGTTCCATGTCCAGTTCTAACTGTTGCTTCCTGACCTGCATACAGATTTCTCAAGAGGCAGGTTAGGTGGTCTGGTATTCCCATCTCTTTCAGAATTTTCCACAGTTTATTGTGATCCACACAGTCAAAGGCTTTGGCATAGTCAATAAAGCAGAAATAGATATTTTTCTGGAACTCTCTTGCTTTTTCAATGATCCAGCAGATGTTGGCAATTTGATCTCTGGTTCCTCTGCCTTTTCTATACGGTTTACTTATTGCTGAAGCCTGGCTTGGAGAATTTTGAGCATTATTTTACTAGCATGTGAGATGAGTGCAATTGTGCAGTAGTTTGAGCATTTTTTGGCATTGCCTTTCTTTGAAATTGGAATGAAAACTGACCTTATCCAGTCCTGTGGCCACTGCTGAGTTTTCCAAATTTGCTGGCATATTGAGTGCAGCACTTTCACAGCATCATCTTTCAGGATTTGAAACAACTCCACTGGAATTCCATCACCTCCACTAGCTTTGTTCATAGCGATGCTTTCTAAGGCCCACTTGACTTCACATTCCAATGTGTATCTGTTGAATATTGTACATTTCCCTTTGAGCACTTAGTTTGTGGCATTCCATAAGTTTTGGTATGCTGTATTTGTTTTCATTCATCTCAAAGTATTTTCAAATTTTCCTAATTATTTATTCTTTGACATTATTGTGAGCTGAATAGGGTTTCTTCAAAATTTGCACGTCGAAGTCCTAACTGTAGAACTCTGTGATGTTACTGTTGGGAGATGAGATCTTTGAAGAGATAAATTAAGGTAAAATGAGGTCATTTGGATGGTCTGTAATCCAGTGTGACTTGTGCTTTTATGAGAGGATATTATGACATCAACACATGGGAGGAGTATCTTTTGCAGACTAAAGATGGCCATTTCCAAGGCAAAGAGAGTCCTTCAGGAGAAACCAGCTGGGTTACCGTCTTGGATCTAGCCTCCAAGAGTATGATAAAGCAATTTATTTAAGCTGCTCAGACTGCAGTACTTTGTTATGGAATCCCTAACAATCTACTACAGACCCATTGTCTGTTTAAGAGTGTACTGTTGAGTTTCCATATATCTTTCTTTGAGTTATCCAGTTTTCTTTCAGTTATTGCTTCAGTTCATTGTGGTCAGAGAAGATACTTTGTATAAATGCAATGTTGTTTATTTTTTTCCCAGTTGATTATATTTTTTCTAATCTTTTTAACTTGGATAAATCTCTTAAATATGGTATCACTTGCTCCAAAGAAACTTTTACTAGATATCCAGCAATTTCTTCAACTTCAAGATCATTTTATTCTTTACTAATTTCAAGGAAAACAAAGTTAAGTATTTTTACTTTGAAATTGTGTATAATGTGATTGATTTTTAAATTATTTTTATCTGCTTACATGCATAAAAATTAGTCTGTAATGTTTGCCAAATTATAATGGCTGTTTCCTGGTAGAATTTTAAATGACTATTTGCTTTCTTCTTTCACTGTTTAT
>SJYC01011082.1:0-16231 GCA_006408675.1 Madoqua kirkii | reverse complement strand
CTGTACTAATTTGCATTCCCACCAACAGTGTAAGAGAGTTCCCTTTTCTCCACACCCTCTCCAGCATTTATTGCTTGTAGACTTTTGGATCACAGCCATTCTGACTGGTGTAAAATGGTACATCATTGTGGTTTTGATTTGCATTTCTCTGATAATGACTGATGTTGAGCATCTTTTCATGTGTTTGTTAGCCATCTGTATGTCTTCTTTGGAGAAATATCCATTCAGTTGTTTGGCCCATTTTTTGATTGGGTCATTTATTTTTCTGGAATTGAGCTGCAGGACTTGCTTGTATATTTTTGAGGTTGTCAGTTGCTTCATTTGCTATTATTTTCTCCCATTCCGAAGGCTGTCTTTTCATCCTGATTATAGTTTCCTTTTTTGTGCAGAAGCTTTTAATTTTAATTGGGTCCCATTTGTTTATTTTTGCTTTTATTTCCAGTATTCTGGAAGGTACGTCATAGAGGATCCTGCTGTGCTTTATGTTAGAGTGTTTTGCCTGTGTTTTCTTCTAGGAGTTTTATAGTTTCTGATCTTACATTTGGATCTTTAATCCATTTTGAGATTTTGTGTGTGTGTGTGTGTGTGTGTGTGTATAGTGTTAGAAAGTGTTCTAGTTTCATTCTTTTACAAGTGGTTTACCAGTTTTCCCAGCAACACTTGTTAAAAAGATTGTCTTTTCTCCATTGTACATTTTTGCCTCCTTTTGTCAAAGATAAGGTGTCTTTAGGTGCGAGGATTTATCTCTGGGCTTTCTATTTTGTTCCATTGATCTACATTTCTGTCTTTGTGCCAGTACCATACTGTCTTGATGACTGTGGCTTTGTAATACAGACTGAAGTCAGGCTGGTTGATTCCTCCAGTTCCATTCTTTCTCAAGATTGCTTTGGCTCTTTAAGGTGTTTTGTATTTCCATACAAGTTGTGAAATTATTGTTTTAGTTCTCTGAAAAATACCATTGGTAGCTTGATAGGGATGCATTGAATCTGTAGATTGCTTTGGGTAGTGTACTTGTTTTCACTATGTTGATTCTTCTGATCCATGAACACAGTATATATCTCCATCTATTTGTGTTCTCTTTGATTTCCTTCACCAGTATTTTATAGTTTTCTATATATTCGTCTTTTGTTTCTTTAGGTTGATATATTCTTAAGTATTTTATTCCTTTTATTGCAATGGTTGGCTCTTTAAGGTGTTTTGTATTTCCATACAAGTTGTGAAATTATTGTTTTAGTTCTCTGAAAAATACCATTGGTAGCTTGATAGGGATGCATTGAATCTGTAGATTGCTTTGGGTAGTGTACTTGTTTTCACTATGTTGATTCTTCTGATCCATGAACACAGTATATATCTCCATCTATTTGTGTTCTCTTTGATTTCCTTCACCAGTATTTTATAGTTTTCTATATATTCGTCTTTTGTTTCTTTAGGTGGATATATTCTTAAGTATTTTATTCCTTTTATTGCAATGGTGAATGGAATTATTTCCTTAATTTCTGTTTTCTCATTGTTAGTGTATAGGAATGCAAGGGATGTCCGTGTGTTGATTTTATATCCTGCAACTTTACTGTATTCATTGATTAGCTTTAGTAATTTTTCTGGTGGAGTTTTTAGGGTTTTCTATGTAGAGAATCATGTCATCTGCAAACAGTGAGAGTTTTACTTCTTTTCCAGTCCAAATTCCTTTTATTTCTTTTTCTGCCCTGATTGCTGTGGCCCAAACTTCCAAAACTATGTTGAATAGTAGTGGTGAGAGTGGGCATCCTTGCCTAAAATGTAGCGCTTTGTCAGAAGGTAAAAGTTGATGTATTTCTTCCAACCATTGACTGTTCTTTTGTTGAAATGACACATATGATAAAGGAAAAATTGTTTAAGAAATTTTTTTTAACGTGTAGCACTTTATAAATCTTCTATTCTTGCATTATCAATATCCTTTTCCTTGGGCTCAAACTCATATGAAACAAGACATCTGAAAACTAAGCCAGATACAGGTATTGAGATGAGGAGAGGTTAAAAACACACACACACACACACACACACACACACAAGAAGGAAACACATACACAGAAAAAAAACCTGAAAAGTTCCCCATACAGAGTATACATGTTACAGATAGAGTATAATAGGACTGGATGGCATCACCGACTCTATGGACATGAGTTTAAGTAAACTCCGGGAGTTGGTGATGGACAGGGAGGCCTGGCGTGCTGTGATTCATTGCGTCGCAAAGAGTTGGACATGACTGAGTGACTGAGCTGAACTGACATTAAATAACTTGCTGCTGTTTTTCTCACCATCTAGGAATAAATATTTTCCAGAAATGCATGCCCTCATTGTGTATGGGACTGAATTTTAGATTGTCAGGCAATGACTCGACTCCAGTACTCTTGCCTGGAAGATCCCATGGACGGAGGAGCCTGGTGGGCTGCAGTTCATGGGGTTGCTGAGGTCAGACACGACTGAGCAACTTCACTTTCACTGTTCACTTTCATGCATTGGAGAAGGAAATGGCAACCCATTCCAGTGTTGTTGCCTGGAGAATCCCAGGGACTGGGGGGCCTGGTGGGCTGCCATCTATGGTATCGCACAGAGTCGGACACAACTGACAATGACTTAGCAGCAGCAACAGCAGCAGGCAGAGAGTGACAGCTGAAAATTTAAATTATTAAGTCTCTTAAATATACCGTGCATAGATCTTTCTCAAGGTAATCACTGTGTTGCCTAGGAAGAATAGTGTGGTACCTAGAGGCACAGTGTGTGGAATCGGAAAAACCTGTGTCCCATGCCTCAGGTTTGATGACAGTTGACTCTGAAACAATATGGGTTTGAAATGTGAAGGTCCACTTAAGGAGCAATTTTTTTTCCTAGTAAACTCTGCAGTACTTCTTGGGCTTCCCAGATGGCGCTAGTGTCAAAAGAACCCGCTTGCCGATGCAGGAGATGAGGGTTCTATCCCTGGATTGGGAAGATCCCCTGGAGGAGGGCATGGCAACCCACTCCAGTGTTCTTACCTGGACAGTTCCATGGACAGAGGAGCCAGGTGGGCTACAGTCCATAGGGTTGCAAAGAGCTGGATACAGCTGAGGTGACTTAGCATGCTCACAAAGTACTATAGAGTCTGTGGTTGGTTGGTTGAATCTCTAATGTGGAACTGAGGATATGGAGGAACTACAGTACAGAGGGTCAACTACAAATCATATTCTGATTTTCAGATTCAGAACCAGAGTTCCCAATCCTCAATGTATTCAAGGGTCAACTGTATTATTTCTTTAACCTAGGCTAAAAAAACGGAATACTTCAGACTTTTTTTTCCTTATCTGTCAGTGAAAGTTACAAAACTCAGTCTGTCAAAATTAAATGATTGACCCATAGAAAGTGTTTGCACTGTACCTGGCACACTGAATATTCAAAAAATGTGACAACTAAATATTAGAGTCAAGAATAGGGATGAGGCCGTGCTTTGGAGTGGCATTTTGTTTCTGTTTTGGTATATGAATGATAGGTTTCAAATAATTGCCAGTTTCAAATAATTCACTGCACTAATTCACCATTCACTAGTTTTCATTTATTAAACACTTTTCTGTGGAGCTGAGAATACATCAGAGAAGTAAACCTGTTCTCAAGGAACATGTCCCAGTTGGGGAAGTAAAAACCAATCATTTATAATAACTAAAATGTCTTACACAATATAGAGCATCTTTACAAAGGGAGACTGAAGGTCTTTGTTTGAAGAACTCAATACAGTTTTCTGACAGAGCATGGCCATTTCCTATTTAATTATGTTTTCTAATTTCCATTGTAGATAGATAATTTAATTCTGTAAAAATTTGGAAAAAGAGATTCAGGAGGAGCTTCTCTTATTGACTTTGGGAAGGGTTCTTAAGTTTCTTCTCAATAATCCTCCAATATCCTTTTTTGTATTTGTTCTTTCTTAGCACAAAGCAAGTTATGGTTCAATTGACTTTCTGTCTGCTTAATAAATATTGATAGATTGGGTGCATTCAAGCATGGTCATATGTGATCCATCTTTAAAGGTAGAGGCATTATGCAGGGAGGTTGCAGTTTATTTATTCCTCTTTCATTCTCTCATCTTTTCAGAGGAATCATTATGCAAATATAGAACACATTCATGAAATGAAAAGAAAAAAAAAACTAGCTTTTTAATAGCTATTGGAAACAAGATAGCATCCATAGCAGAATGGAGTGAATATAGAATGAGTGAATATTGTGTATGTTGTAAAAGTATATATTTTTTTAGGTAATAGGAAAAGGTAATTGAAAGTAAAATGTGCAATTTTTCTGAGTGTAAGAGCTGCAGTACACTGCAATGATTGGGAAAATAATGTATACATTTTTTTCCCACTGGAAATTTATGGGTACAAAATTAATGACTAAATTCTGAAATAGATTATAATCATATGCTCTCTCAAAGTTTATTTCAGATATCTAAGAATTCATGACATAATGTGTAGAATTAAATATTTGTGTCATTCATATTATAGAAATAGAACAGTTTAAATATATTTATAGATGTATCAGATTATATTTGTATATCACACTGTCAGTTCAGGCCACTGGTTTAATCTCTTTAATTCATTTAGCTTATTGGATAGTAATTAAGTAAACAGCCCTTAAGAATATATTTTAATAACATGACTTAAAAATCTTAAGTTAGCAGTGTTTTTCTTTTTTATAATTTCACACATTTGAATGAACAAATTTTCTGCTGTGTTATACATGAATAGGCTGGTGTCTTGAGAACAAAATTGCTGGATGCTTTTGCATTGAGTCTGTCATCATGTTCTTCAATTTCATATGTTTATCAATCTACAATATAGCCAAAAGAGATGTCTATCTCTGACAGAAGTTTAGTCCATACTGTAGCTCAACCTTTCTGGAAAGTGGAAACATGGTTTTAATGGGAGCTTTGCATCTCATTCCTTGCAAGTTGCTTTAGAGGGCCTTCATACAACCATTTATGCAAAGTTCTCTCAAAACAGAGCAGTGGGAAATTCAAACATGGACTTTACCCATTGACTGGCTGTATCATAGAAAGTGCCAGATTTTCAAAATGTTTTATAAAGTCTTTCACCTTCTCTCATGGAAAGAGTAGCACGGAAACGTGTATTACCATATGTAAAATAGATAGCCAATGCAAATTTGCTGTATGACTCGGGAAACTCAAACAGGGACTCTGTATCAACCTAGAGGTGTGGGACAGGGAGGGAGATGGGAGGGAGGTTCCAAAGGTAGGGATATATGTATACCTATGGCTCATTCATGTTTAGGTTTGACAGAAAACAACAAAATTCTGTAAAGCAATTATCCTTCAATTAAAAAAAAAATAAAAAGAAATTTAAGATCACATTTTATTATCTCTTTACTGCCTTTTCCTAAGATTTTAATTTCATTTTTCCTCTCTATATATTTATATATATATATCTCCACAAAATGTGAAAACACTATACACTTGAACTTGCACTTTGTGTACAAAAACCACCTTATGGGGTTATGGGGAAAATGATCAATGGATATCAGATTCATAAAGATAGCATTAATAATAAATACCTTTGAAGGAAAGTTTAAGTGCTTAGATGATTATCCAAATTGAATGTATCATGTCCTTTTTCCTTGAATATCTCTTATGTTTAGTAGCATGTAATTTTCAGGTTTCCAGTGATGAAATAGCCTAAGATTAAAAATTGGATTTTTCTCTCTTAATTTTCTAAGATTCACATAAGAAAGGGCAGTTTAATATTTTTTTCCAGAACAAACAAGTACAGAAATAGTTGTAAATTCATATATATGATGTAGACATATGGGAATCTATGTAAGAATAAGTAATAATTCTAAGTTCAAAAACTGGTCACATAGTAATTAAAAATGTGAAACAATGTCATTAGCTGAATTGACAGTATCTTTTATAATGTGTATTGGAACTATCTTAGCCACTGAGGATAGAGCAATGAAGATAGACATAGACTCTGCTCTTGCTGGATTTTTCTACTATTAGAGGGATTAGAGATTAACAAATCTACTGATTTAATTGCTCATATGTAATAAAAAGGAGAAAGGGAAGAAACAGAAAAGTTTGATTTACTCTTGGGTTTAATGAGTTGTTTCTTGAGGAAATAACCTTTGGAAAAATCCTGGTGGCTGAGAATAAAGTGGAGGTGTGGGCTGGACAAGCAGAGTGTGCCCTGGAACTTAGAGTCAAAGTGGCCGACACCGAGAGTGAGTGGGACAGTAGAGGAACTCAGGTGATACAGGAACACTGGTCATACCATTGTGACTGTTTGAAGGTCTTTATTCCAAAAAGGATCAGAAGTCTTTAAAGGATTTTAACCACAATAATCAGACTTGATTAATAAAAAAAAATCAGACTTGCTATTTAAACTTTAGCCTCTGTAGGACTAGATTAAGTTTACAACATTGTTAGTTGAAAAATATATGAATGTCAAAGCCTTTCTTCTCCTCTTCCTAGGATATCTCCAACTTTATCCTTTCCATTTTAAAGAGGATTTAAGAAATGATAAAAGAAAGGCCAATAATTAAAAAAAAAATTATGTGCTGGTAGGAAACACTCTGTATGATACCTACCATACTGTTGCTTGACAGGTGGGAGGCGAGTTGCAGGAGACAATGGTAAAGGCAGTTTCTGCATAACCAAGTCCCTATATATGTTATATAATCAGAAACCTCAAACAAAAAACTTGACACTGCTTCCTACAAAAAAAAAAAAAAAAAAAAACCAACCCCAAAACAGTTGACTTTTGAACAATGTAGTGGTTAAGGGAACCAGCCATCCAAGCAGTTGGAAATCCAAGTATAATATGTAGTCTGTGCTCCATATCTTTGACTTTTGGGTATCTGAAGATTTGCATATCTGGATTCAACCAACCAGGGATCTTGTAGTATAGCAGTATTTACTATTGAAAAAAAAAAATCCTTGTATTAGTGCACAGCTATAATAAGAGATAGTTGCATTTCAAGTATATGATAATATATTATTTACTATATTTTTCATGCTGTGCTGTAGATTCTCTGAAATCAGAGCTTACTCATATTGTAACTGAAAGTTTGTATTCTTGGACCAACATTTCCTCAATGTTGCCCACCCCATTTATCACCCAAACCTTGACAACCTTGTCCTACTTTCTGGTTCTATGAGTTTGAATTCTAATTTTAAAAATTATGAAAATATAGCTGATGTATAATGTCAGCTTCATGTGTACTACATAGTAATTTTACATTTGTATGCATTATGAAATTATCACCACCATAGTTGAGAAATTGTGTGCCCATGTAAAGTTACTATAATAAAATGATTATAATTTTATGCTATATATATCATAACCCTGGCTTATTTTATAATTAGAGCCTTTACCTCTTAATCCCCTTCACTTATCTTACCCTCCCTACTCCCTCCCCCTTTGTCAACCAGCCATTTTTTTCCCATACCTATAAGTCTATTTTCATTTTGTTTGCTGATTTTTTTTTTTAGATATTCCTTGATTTCAATTATGTTGTATTTATTGAAACTAGTTTTGTGGCCGAACCATGCTGTCTATCCTGGAGAATGCTTCCTGTGAACTTGAAAAAAAAAAAAAGTTCTTTTCTGCTGGTTTTAGATAAAATTTTCTCTATATAATCTATTAAGTTCATCTTCTCTAATATGTCACTTAAGTAAGGGCAGTGTTTCCTTGCAGATTTTCTGCTATTGATGTAAGTGGGGTGTGAAAGGCCCCTGCAGTTCTTGTGCTAATGTTAGTTGGTTCCCTTATGTTAGTTAAATATTTGATTTTTTTTTTAGATTTCCCTTTTCATTCATTTGAATGTATCATGCCACTCATTCCTGCCCTCAAAGTTTCTGCTTAAAAGAGTCAGCTGAAAATCTTATGACATTTCCCTTGTATGTAGCTAGTTGCTTTTCTCTTTTGCTGCTTTTAAGATTCTTTAATTTTCTCACTATAATTACAGCAAATCTTGGTGGGACTTCTTTGGGTTCATTCTGTTTGGGGCTGAACCCATGCTTCCTGAACCTGGGTGTCTATTTCTTTCCCTCAGGGTAAGTTTTCAGTTAGTATTTCTTCTAAAAAGATCTCTGCCACTTTCTCGTCTCCTTCTGGTCTGCTTTTAAGATTCTTTAATTTTCTCACTATAATTACAGCAAATCTTGGTGGGACTTCTTTGGGTTCATTCTGTTTGGGGCTGAACCCATGCTTCCTGAACCTGGGTGTCTATTTCTTTCCCTCAGGGTAAGTTTTCAGTTAGTATTTCTTCTAAAAAGATCTCTGCCACTTTCTCATCTCCTTCTGGGACCCCTATAATGTAAGTATTAGTACATTTGACAATGTCTCAGATGTCATAGATGTCATGTGGAGAAAGCAATGGCACCCCATTCCAGTACTCTTGCCTGGAAAATCCCATGGATGGAGGAGCCTGGTGGGCTGCAGTCCATGGGGTTGCTAAGAGTTGGACATGACTTTACTTTCACTTTCCCTTTTCACTTTGGTGCATTGGAGAAGGAAATGGCAACCCAATCCAGTGTTCTTGCCTGGAGAGTCCCATGGACAGGTGAGCCTGGTGGGCTGCCCTCTATGGAGTCACACAGAGTTGGACACAACTGAAAGGATTAGCAGTAGCAGCAGCAAATGTCATAAACTATCTTCATTTAAAAAAAATTCATTTTCCTGTTCAACTTTGATTTCCATTGCTACATGTTCCAGAACTCTTATGTTCCTCTGTATTATCTAACCTGTTTTTGATTTTTTCTAGTAATTTTTTTTATTTCACTTACTCTAGTCTTCAGCTCTGTTTTGGTTTGTATTTTGTTAAAAAACTGTTAAAATTCTCAGTGTGTTAATTTGTTCTCTATACTTTAAGCATCTTTATGATAAATAACTTGATTTCTTTATTGGGTTGATTGCTTATCTCCAATTTTACTTTTTTCCTGAGGTTGTCTTGTTCCT
Source organism: Madoqua kirkii (assembly GCA_006408675.1). Classification (NCBI taxonomy): domain Eukaryota; kingdom Metazoa; phylum Chordata; class Mammalia; order Artiodactyla; family Bovidae; genus Madoqua; species Madoqua kirkii. The sequence goes on along the minus strand of SJYC01011082.1, from coordinate 7,259 downwards.
TTGAAACATACTCGTTTCCTAGTTTTGTCTAATCCTCTGTTTATTTCTGTGTGTTACATTAGGTAAGTTATATGTCTGGGTCTTGGAGAAGTGACCTTCTATAGGAGATATCCTGTAGGTCTCAGAAGACTACTCCCTTCTATCTCCCAGAGCTATATGCTCTAGGGATGCCTTTATGTGAACTATATAGATCCTTCTGTTGTGGTAGGGCTAATCACTGTAAACACATTGGTAGGCAGAGTGGACCCTAGCCCAGTTGACTTAGGGCCATTGCTTGTGCAGTAACTGCAAACTTACTAGAGGAAATGGTAGGGTTCATATGTGGTTGATGGCACAGTGTGGGCCTGGGAGCTGGTGCTGGCCTGCTGGAAGGTAAGGCTAGGCTCCCTGCACATTTGTCTATGTGGTCTTGGAGGACTTGGGCTGGTATTGGTCCTCCAGAGGGTACAATAGGGTTCCTATTCCTAATAGGCTAGAGGGAGGATTCCAAAATGGTGGTCGCCAGAGAAGGCAATGGCAACCCACTCCAGTACTCTTGCCTAGGAAATCCCATGGGCGGAGTAGCCTGGTAGGCTGTAGTCCATGGGGTCACTAAGAGTCGGACACAACCGAGCAACTCCACTTTGCCTTTTCACTTTCATGCATTGGAGAAGGCAATGGCACCCCACTCCAGTGTTCTTGCCTGGAGAATCCCAGGGACAAGGGAGCCTGGCGGGCTGCTGTCTGTGGGGTCACACAGAGTCAGACATGACTGAAGCAACTTAGCAGCAGCAGCAGCAGCAGTGCTAGTGTGATCAAGGTAAAACAAGTTCCCCCAGATGGCTGCAACCATCATTTATGTCCCCAAGGATGCCCAGAGTTGCCATCTTCTCTTCTGGGAGGCTTACCAAGATCAAGAAATTGGTCTCATCCAGGTTCCTTTCAAGCTCTGCCTCTGTGCTTGGACTCAGTACCTGTGAGAGTCTGTGACTTTTAAGAGCATTTGAAATAGCCCTCCAGCTCTTTCGGACAGAAGTACCGTTGGTTTTCAGAGTCAGACATCTGGAGGCTCACGTTTGCAGTGTAGAACTTCCAGGCTGGGGAGCCTATTGTAGGGTTCTGACCCCTCTATCCTTGGCTTGAACTTCTACAACTGTGATTCCTCCTGTTATTAGTCACTGACCCAGGGGTGTGGGTCCTGACTATACCAAGTCTCCATCCCTAATACCCATCTCACTGTGGTTCCACCTTATATCTTTAGTTGTGGAAATATCATTCCTGTTAGTCTTCAGGTTCTTCTTGTAAATATTTGCTCTGTAAGTAGTTGTAATTTTGATATATACATGGGAGAATGTGAGTTTCATGTTTTTCTACTCAGCTATCTTGGTCACCTCTCTCCTTTGACCTTTTAAAATTCCATATACAAATGGTATATGTAGTAATTGAATGTTTCTGTGTCTGACTTATTTAACTTGGAATAATGTCCTCCAGCTTACTCCTTGTTGCACATGACAGGCTTTCTTTTTTTTTTCTGGCAGAGTAATTTTCCATTTTGTGAGTAACACTTTTCTTGATTCTTCTATCATTGAACAATTTGGATTGTTTCCAAGATGTTGGCTATTGTAAAATAATTCTGTGATGAACATTGACATGCAGATATTTCTTATAGATACTAATTTCACATCCTCTGGCTACCCAGAAGTGGGGATGCTAGATCATATGGTAGTTCTATTTTTAATTTTTAAGGAAATTCATACTGTTCTTCTTATTGACTGTGCCAATTTATGATCCCACCAACAGTGTATAGGGTTCCATTTCTTCCACACTCTTGCTAACACTTGTTATCAACATACATCATTTTCACAGTCTATATAGTGACTTAGCAATATGCATTGAGTATTCATTAGCAGAATAAAATCTTTGACTCTTTATGATTAAACTTCAAAGTGAATTTTAAAGTTCTTTTATATGGACATAATTTTAAAGTGACATGAATAGAATGTATCTTCATGTCAAATTGGAAAAAAAATTTTCTGTGAATATAGTTTTGTCTTTAATTTCTGTTAACAAGTAACATTTTTTAATGACTAATATCAAATTTTTGAAATGTTTCTCCAATTCTTACTTTTTAGAAATTGCTTAGATATTGAATATTAAAATCATCTATAGTAAAAGAGATTATTCATTATCCTCATTCATATGAGTGAAAAATTTCAATAATATTAACTTTAAGCTGTCTAATATTGAGGAAACAGGTTTCGTGTAGTAACTCCAGAGGACTTGTTAATGTTGAATCCTGTGGACTGTCTCCTTGTTAGTATAAAGAATAAGTTTTCTAAATAACAAAATTGCCATATATTGAAGTCAGAGCTGGGGTACTTAAAATATGCAGATTATGATCTGATAACTGAGAGGCCCTAGCCATCTACAAGGTGGGTAGCAGGTAGTTCCTTCAGCATCCCAGATCCCACTTGGGAAAGGGAAACCCATGGGTTGTTTTTACTTAAGGGGCAATTTCAGTATACCTACCCAAAGGAAGTAGAATCTTAAGATTTATAATAACTTATAGATCCTAGATGTGAGGGAGCACCATGGAGCCAGGGGAGGGATAGTTCTCTCTGAGATCGTGAGTGAACAGGAGATAGAGAACAGAGTTGTTGTTGTTGTTTAGTTACTAAGTCGTGTTTGGCTCTTTTGTGGCTTCATGTACTGTAGTTTGCCATGTTCCTTTGTCCATGGGATTTCCCAGGCAAGAATACTGTAGTGGGTTGCATTTCATTCTCTAGAAAAATTTCCTAGCACCTAGATCTAACCCTCATCACCTGCATTGGCAGGTGGATTCTTCAGCAATGAGTCGCCGGGAAGCCCCAGAGAACAGGATGTGTGCATGCTCAGTCCTGTCCCACTCTGAGACCCCATGGACTGTAGTCTGCAAGGCTTCTCTGTTGATGGGATTTCCCAGGCAAGAATACTGGAATGGTTTCCTCCTCCAGGGGTCTTCCCAAGTCAGGGATCATACGTCTCCTGCGCCTCCTGAATTGCAGGCGGATTCCTTACTGCTGAGCCACTGGGGAAGCCCTGAATAGGGTAGAAAGCATCTATTTTTATAAGGTGGTTGGGGCAGAGGTCTCTAATTTTTTATAGACTTAACTCTAAGTGGTTATTTTTAAAGTGCCCTGAAGAAACCAAAATGGAAACTTAGACAGGCATTCTAAACACAAGCCCTTATCTCAGTGTTCAGACTTGGTGCGAGTAGGATTATTATACCAAAAAATGCCTAAGCAGCAACTCAGAAGTAAAGTTTTTTTCACAAATTGCTTTTCTAAAAGATAGTTTTTCTCATCACATGTCACCTCGCTGTCCCTGGAATGGGAATTCTAAGTGTTTTTGGCCAAGGAAACTAGAGGAGGAAAAAAACAATGTAAGTAAGGAAATAAAATTGCAACACGGCTGCTGATACACACAGCATTTTTTCTAGCCAGCAAGGTCACTGAAGTAGAAGTTCATGCCAGTTCTCCACTCCCCAAAGAATAACATACCCATATCAATTCCTAGGAGCTGTGCTAAGAAGAGTAACAGATTTTTTAATCTTGGCCTACCCCGTACCATTTATAACTAAAATGTTATACCATCCCAAAATTGTATCCAGAGATTAGGGCCTTCTGCACTTCAGGCATTTGCAAATAATTTGTGACAAAGCAACTTAGGGAAACCAAGTGGAAAGTGATTAAAAATACAAGCCATATGATGTATCTACTGTTTCCAGAAGTTGAGGTTCTGTTTTTTTTTTTTTTCCTTTTCTTTTTTGTGCTGATTGTGCCAGAAAGGAAGAGTCTCTTACTTTGATCTAGTAAGGTCTCAGCCAGTCAGCTTGCCTGAGGCATGTAGTATAAAGGATGTACAGGATGTGTTGGTCAAACTGTTGGACTAGACTTCTGCCCTAAATCCCTGCTCTATTCTTCTCAACATAAGCCAACTAGGATCAAAGGGACACCCCCTGCCCCACACTTTATCCTTTTCTTGATGCTCAAAGATCTAATCTGGAGACAGAAAAATCTTATTTAGACTACTTTTTCTGACCCTCAGTCTTTAGTTCTATGTTGTACCTTGTAAGGGAATGCTCTTTTCATGAGAGTGAAGTACCGCACAATTGCTCATCTCACACACTAGTAAAGTAGTGCTCAAAATTCTCCAAGCCAGGCTTCAGCAGTATGTGAACTGTGAACTTCCAGATGTTGAAGCTGGTTTTAGAAAAGGCAGAGGAACCAGAGATCAAATTGCCAACATCTTCTGGATCAAGAAAAGAGCAAGAGAGTTCCAGGAAAAACATCTATTTCTGCTTTATTGACTATGCCAAGGCCTTTGACTGTGTGGATCACAATAAACTGGAAAATTCTGAAAGAGATGGGAATACCAGACCACCTGACCTGCCCCTTGAGAACCCTATATGCGAGTCAGGAAGCAACAGTTAGAACTGGACATGGAACAACAGACTGGTTCCAAATAGGAAAAGGAGTACAACAAGGCTGTATATTGTCACCTTGCTTATTTAACTTCTATGCAGAGTACATCATGAGAAATGCTGGACTGGAAGATGCACAAGTGGAATCAAGACTGCCGGGAGAAATATCAATAACCTCAGAAATGCAGATGACACCCTCCCTTATGGCAGAAAATGAAGAAGAACTAAAAAGCCTCTTGATGAAGGTGAAAGAGAAGAGCGAAAAAGTTGGCTTAAAGCTCAACATTCAGAAAATGAAGATCATGGCATCTGGTCCCATCACTTCGTGGCAAATAGATGGGGAAACAGTGGAAACAGTGTCAGACTTTATTTTGGGGGCTGTAAAATCACTGCAGATGGTGACTGCAGCCATGAAATTAAAAGACACTTACTCCTTGGAAGGAAAGTTATGCCTCACCTAGATAGCATATTGAAAAGCTGAGATAGTACTTTGCCAACAAAGGTCCATCTAGTCAGTTCAGTTCAGCTCAGTTCAGTTGCTCAGTGATGTCCAACTCTTTGCGACCCCATAAATCATAGCACGCCAGGCCTCCCCGTCCATCACCATCTCCCAGAGTTCACTCAGACTCAGGTTCATCAAGTGCGTGATGTCATCCAGCCATCTCATCCTTGATCGTCCCCTTCTCCTCCTGCGCTCAATCCCTCCCAGCATCAAAGTCTTTTCCAATGAGTCAACTCTTTGCGTGAGGTGGCCAAAGTACTGGAGTTTCAGCTTCCAAAGAAATCCTAGGGTTGATCTCCTTCAGAATGGACTGGTTGGATCTCCTTGCAGCCCAAGGGACTCTCAAGAGTCTTCTCCAATACCACAGTTCAAAAGCATCAATTCTTCGGCACTCAGCTTTCTTTATAGTCCAACTCTCACATCCATACATGACTATTGGAAAAACGATAGCCTTGACTAAATGGACCTTTTTTGGCAAAGTAATGTCTCTGCTTTTTAATAGGCTATCTAGATTGGTCATATCTTTCCTTCCAAGGAGTAAGCATCTTTGAATTTCATGACTGCAGTCACTATCTGCCGGAGAAGGCGATGGTGACCCATTCCAGTAGTCTAGCCTAGAGAACCCCAGAGATGGGGGATCCTGGTGGGCTGCTGTCTACGGGGTCGCGCAAAGTCAGACACAACTGAAGCGACTTAGCAGCAGCAGCAGCAGTCACCATCTGCAGTGATTTTGGAGCCCCCCCAAATAAAGTCTGCCACTGTTTCCACAGTTTCCTCATCTATTTGCCATGAAGTCATGGGACTGGATGCCATGATCTTAGTTTTCAGAATGGTGAGATTTAAGCTAACTTTTTCACTCTAACTTTCATCAAGAGGCTTTTTCGTTCCTCTGCACACTCTGCCATAAGAGTGGGGTAATCTGCATATCTGAGGTTATTGATGTTTCTCCCAGCAATCTTGATTCCAGTTTGTGCTTCATCCAGCCCAGCATTTCTGCATAGAAGTTAAATATGCAGATTGACAATATATGGCCTTGACATACTCCTTTTTCTATTTGGAACCAGTCTGTTGTTCCATATCCAGTTCTAACTTTTACTTCCTGACCTGCATAGAAGTTTCTCAAGAGGCAGGTCAGGTGGTCTAGTATTCCCATCTCTTTCAGAATTTTCCACAGTTTATTGTGATCCACACAGTAAAAGGCTTTGGCATAGTCAATAAAGGAGAAGTAGATGTTTTTCTGGAACTCTTTTGCTTTTTCAATGATCCAGCACATGTTTGCAATTTGACCTCTGGTTCCTCTGCCTTTTCTAAAACCAGCTTATACATCTGGAATTTCACAGTTGACATATCTTTGAAGCCTGTCTTGGAGAATTTTCAACATTACTGTCATATGAGGTGAGTGCAGTTGTGCTGTAGTTTGAACAGCCTTTGGCATTGCCTTTCTTTGGAACCTTTCCTAGTCCTGTGGCCACTGCTGCATTTTCCAAATGTGCTGGCATATTGAGTGCAGCACTTTCAATGCATCATCTTTTAGGATTTGAAGTATCTCAACTGGAATTCCATCACCTCCACTAGCTTTGTTCATAGTGATGCTTCCTAAAGCCCACTTACTTCATGTTCCAGGATGTCTGGCTCTAGGTGAGTGATCACTCCATTGTGTGATCTACTGAAATAACTGCAGCAAGGCAATTTTCTGCACATTAGACATATCCCAAAGAATTAGAGAGGAATGCAGTTGGCTAATATTAGATTGGCCAAAAATTCCATTGGAGTTTTTCTGTAAGATGCTTTGGAAAATCCTGAATGAACCAAATATTTGGCTAACCTAGTATTTTGCTAGATGAACAATATTGTGTTAAATGTTTTTATATATGGCACTTACTGAATAGCAACTGATTGTTTAAAAAGGGTTTATTTTTTCACCACTTATTTTCTTTTACTGGATACATTTTTAGGCGTTCTGTGTATATGTATCACAGATAACAAATTGAAGGGCTATTCCAATAGAGTAGTCAGGAAGAACAGGTTTCTATATAAACACAAAAATACCTGACCTATTCACTCTCAGATATAAAGGAGATAACTATAAAGCTGACACTTGGTAAATAAAAATTCTACTGATGAAGAGAGTGAAATTGAATAAGCATTCAGAAGAGTGTTTCAAAGTAAGATAAATTGTTTTGAAAATGTGGTGATAGGAAAAAAACTCAAAAATACATGGCAACAGAAGAATTGAATAATAGTAATATGCACGAAAAACAGACTGGTTCCGAATAGGAAAAGGAGTATGTCAAGGCTGTACATTGTCACCCTGCT
>SJYC01011081.1:0-23147 GCA_006408675.1 Madoqua kirkii | reverse complement strand
TTATGCCCAGGAGTTTTATTATCTAAAATCTCTAATTTTTTCCAGAAAAAGGTGATGGGAGGACAGCCCCCTGTTAATGACAGAAGAGTAGGTGGAAAGCATAACACAGTAAAGCAGGCAGACTCTGGTCTTAGGGGGTGGATGCTCAGGAAATTCCAGAGTGAACCCCTGAAGTCTGATCACGTCCTTGCGTTTTGTCAGGCTTCCTTCCGCATGACCTTGTCATGGGTGAGATTCCTCATGCTGGCCCCCAGCATGCATGCACAATGTTTATATATCTAGTGTCTTCCTAAATAATTTTCTGTAAAGAAAAGTGTAATAAAACTAAAAATATAAAATCAGTACTATCTGTTAATCTAACTGAATGAGCATTGAGTCTGTTTAATAGACTCAAAGTAAAAGCTCAAATGCACAAAGAATGAAAATTATATATTTTCTAAGAATAGTATTACATTTGATAAACTAACTGAAGATTATTTTTTAGAGAAAAGTTACATATGTATCTATAAATCAAAGTTTAGAAAGGAATATTCTGGATGAAGAAAGGCTTTTCTTGCCCAAATTTTGATGCTGAAGTAGGTTTCTTTGGTTGAATGTTTTCATAATTTTTGATTAACATTATCTCTAAGTACCTCAACTTTTTTCTTTTAACCACTCACTATTCTTATTTCTAAGTGCTAAATGTTACATTGTATTCCCTCTAATGTAATAAATTGCTATTCTTTGTGGTTTTTCTTGTTGATTCTATATTAAAAGTAAGCTGTAGAAAATTTTATATCAAATATTAGCTTAAATGATATTCACAAGGTCTCATATTTCTAAGTACATTACAGTTCACCAAATATGACTAATGTACAGCTGACCAGAGCATTTTCCAACCCCTGTGAGTGTTTTTGGAGGTTGCCCAAGGGGCAAGATTCTTGAGATAAAAGTCATTATGGTGATGGATAGTGTGCCTGGAACATCAGCACAGATTTGGGCTGTGGGCACAGGGGAATGGAGTCTGATCAGTCTAAAATGTTGTCCATAGAAGAGTGGGAGGTGGCAGGATGAGGGAGAGGGTACAAGATAATAAGCAAGAAGGAGAGTTCTTCAGGAAAAATAAGGAATTTCTGGGAGTTTAGATGCTGGAAATGAGAGAAGATAGGATTTTAATGGGATTTACATGCCTTGAGTTGTATTTAGTCATTTTTCTGTTTGAAATAGGCACAATGTTAAGATTTTAGTTGAATCTTGCACATGTAATTGTTGAACAATCTGGAAATCTTGTCAACAGAAGATATTTAAGTATTTCAATGTAGTAAGTTTCATTTCTGGATAATGTAATTCATGGGCAAAAACATATTCCAGAAGTTAGTAATTAATTTAAGTTTGGTAGTCCCCTATTGGAAAACTACAAATATAAGCAGAGATAATGTTTTTCTTGTAGGTTTTGAATACTTTTGATTTTACATTCAGTTGTTTAATTATGAACATATACTTTAAAAAGTACGCATTTAAACACCTACTTACACAGTTCTTGATAACTGTCATCACATTTATTGAGTGCTGCGATTCATGGGGTCGCAAAGAGTTGGACATGATTGAGCGACTGAACTGAACTGTAAGGGTTAGTGCCCCAATCTAATGCAGGATACATGAATTTATAACATGCTAATAGTCATTCATCAATTAGATTATCAGCCACTTATTGTTGTAAAATTGGCCACTATCTCTTGTGTTTTCTCATAGAATTACTGATACATATATTTATTGTATAAATTATCATATGTCCTATATTTGTTTGTGTGCTTTACTAATTGCTGCATTCTTTGTAAGGTGGGTAGTGTCTTTAGCATTTTTGTTTTGTAAATATTTTCTTTCACATCTTCAGGAATGCACGCAGGAACTTTAAGGGTTAGTGCCCAATCTAATGCAGGATACATGAATTTATAACATGCTAATAGTCATTCATCAATTAGATTATCAGCCACTTATTGTTGTAAAATTGGCCACTATCTCTTGTGTTTTCTCATAGAATTACTGATACATATATTTATTGTATAAATTATCATATGTCCTATATTTGTTTGTGTGCTTTACTAATTGCTGCATTCTTTGTAAGGTGGGTAGTGTCTTTAGCATTTTTGTTTTGTAAATATTTTCTTTCACATCTTCAGGAATGCACGCAGGAACTGGTACAAAGGATATTTTCAGTGAATGTCTGTTTTTCGTAGGTTGAATGAATAAAAAACAGATACAAGGGCTAATTCAAGAGAAGCTTATGTATTTAAGCATTTATTTAAATGGAAACATTATTTGTCACGATGTCTTCATTTTCTTTTTCATCTGGTGGAGAGAAAGGTAGAAATGCAAAGAGCTGTAGTATAAGCATTTAAATTACTTTGAGTAGATTGAAAAATATCCCCAAAGTGGATATAATATTTATTGTGTTTGAATAAATGAGAATAAGAATGTTTATGCAGTTTTTAGGAGTGATTATTATTCCACTCTTTCAGGATTGATATTAGTGAATTAAATACATAGTTGACCTTTAAACAACATGGGAGTTGATTTGAGTATACTTTATAGTTGGCCCTCTGTATCCTTAGGTTCAACCAACCATCAACCATGTTGCACTGTAGTGTTTGCTTTTGAAAAATATCTATGTATATGCTGTTGTTGCTCAGTCTGTATGTCATGTACAACTCTTTGTGACCCTATGAGCTGCAGCACACCAGGCTTTCCTGTCCTTCACTGCCTCCCAGAGTTTGCTCAAACTCACGTCCACCGAGTTGGTGATGTCATCCAACCATCTCACCCTCTGTTGCATCTCATCGTCTCCTGCCTTCAGTCTTTCCCAGCATCAGGGTCTTTTCCAATGAGTTGGGTCTTCGCATCAGGTGGCCAAAGTATTGGAGCTTCAGCATCAGTCCTTCCAATGAATATTCAATTTTGATTTCCTTTAGGATTGACTGGTTTGATCTCCTTGCAGTCCAAGGGACTCTCAAGAGTCTTCTCCAATTCCACAGTTCAAAAGCATCAGTTCTTCAGTGCTCAGCCTTCTTTATGATCCAACCCTCACATCCATACATGATACTGGAAAGGGTATAGCTTTCAGTATACAGACCTTAGTCGGCAAAGTGATGTCTCTGCTTTTAAATACTAAGTTTTTTATAGCTTTTCTTCCAAGGGGCAAGTGTCTTTGAATTTCATGGCTGTAGGAATGCACAGTTCACATCTTTGTTGGTCAAGAATCAACTGTACATACATTTTACATTTACTAAGGGAGAATGCTTTGGTAAAAACATTAGGAATCATAATTATGAGCTTTCTTACAATTTGAGGCTGCAGTAGTTTTCCCCGTGGGAGGTCATCTCTAAAACTAAAAGAGGAATTTAGTTTAAAAATATGAATTAAGATGGAAATTCATTCTTCATGAAGGTCACCTACTCCTACCTTATCATGAACAGTTTCTAATACTTAAAGCACAGTCCATCTGTGTTATTGCACAGATTGTCTGGCACGTCAGCATATACTTATTATATTCCACAGAAACACTGAACTTTCAGAAGCAGAGATTTTTATGATTACTCCAGTGATAGTTGACCTTTTTCCTATCCTTAATGAAAAGTAGCTACTTTCTTAATATGTTAAACATGGCTGACCCTTAATGAGCATTGTCTACCTGATAGACATACAGATAGACATACATATCTATATGTCAGATATACTATATAGTACAGTAAATCAACATTAACACTATCATTTTTCAGAGAAATTTGAAAGAATTTTCAAAATCCTTGCACTGTGTTGTATTCCAGTCTTTAATTCAACAAGCTATGGAAAACAGTGCATTATGGTCTTTGGTTTAATTTACTCACTCAACCTCCATACATTGTTCTAAGTATCGCTGCTGCTGCTGCTGCTGCTGCTAAGTCATTTCAGTCGTGTCTGACTCTGTGCAGCCCCATAGATGGCAGCCCCCCAGGCTCCCCAGTCCCTGGGATTCTCCAGGCAAGAACACCGGAGTGGGTTGCCACTTCCTTCTCCAGTGCATGAAAGTGAAAAGTGAAAGTGAAGTCATTCAGTCATGTCCAAGTCTTCGCAACCCCATGGACTGCAGCCTACCAGGCTCCTCCGTCCATGGAATTTTCCAAGCAAGAGTACTGGAGTGGGGTGTCATTGCCTTCTCCACTAAGTATTATTAGCAACATATTAATAGAGTTTTATTTCAAGGTAATTTATCTATTTCTGTGTAACAGAGTCTCCTTCAGTCTAAATTAGGAAAGTAAATGTAGGATGTTAGCTTATAAATTTATATTGAACTCAGTATCACTTTGACTCTAAAGTTTCTTCTCAAGTATGAAGGAAATGCAAAGCCATGTTAGAAAATTGAGTTTCACGCATTTTTTGTGTTGAGCAATCTAAGAAACTTAAACTATTTATCATCTCAAATATTTCACTTGAGGGAAAAGTAAAATCAACCCAACATAATCACTGTTGTGTTAAACAAAATATGATACAGGATTAAGTAAATTTTGTAGAAGTTTACTCTTTTAAAGAAAAACACATTTCTTCAACATATAGGATAATGACATGCAGGTGTTTTTTTTCTAGCTGTTCAACTTTTACCTTTCAATAAATCTATTTCATGTCATTTCACTTGTAATTTTTGGCTTTGCTTTGTTTATTTAAAAGGCCATATAAATATAGTCATTCTGGTAGTACACGATGTTCCTCATAAGTGTTTTATTAAGCTAACTAATGAGTTCCAGCTTGCCTGTTGCTGGATGCCTTAATTCTTAATGACCCTTGATAAGGAATAATATACTTTTGTCTAAAATCTCTTTCTAATCAAAGCTGCAACCCTTTCATCAAAACATAAGGCAGATGCCAAATCTGATTAACAGCTAGAAAGACCATAGACCAAAAATTAATACAGGCCCTCAAATACCTAAATTTTGCTGAGTTGTTTTTAAAGTTTTGAAGCATAATACGATTTATGAAAGAATATTTTGAAGATACTTTAATGTGGATTTTAAAAATCAGTAATGATATACAAAATATATAAACCAACTTTTTGAATCTTTAACTCACTGATAGTAAATCTCTTGTGTCTTATTACATTTGAATATTGGTATGAGTTATTTTGCTTTGATAGTAGCAAATTACTACTGGCGTTTTCTTTAGTATCATGTAGAATTGTATTAAGAATTGCCTTTCTAAAAAAATTGTGAAAGATTTGTCTGGAGTAAGCTACTCAGCCTATCTCTTAGCAAAATGGTGAGGGGCCTTGAAGATCAGCCAGTTTAAAATCCTTTATAGATAAACACATCAATGGTTACATCAATGGCTTTCCAATAAATTATATTTAAAAAATAAGTTTATACTTAAATTTTATTATTCAGTCAGTCAGTCATGTCTGACACTGTCTTTCACTATCTCCCAGAGCTTGCTCAAACTTATGACCATTGAGTTGGTGATGCCATCCAACCATTTCTTCCTCTGTCTTCCCCTTCGGCCCCTGCCCTCAATCTTTCCCAGCATCAGAGTCTTTTCCAGTGAGTCAGTTCTTCGTATCAGGTGGCCAAAGTATTGGGGCTTCAGCATCAGGCTTTCCAATGAATATTCATGATTGATCGGTTTGAGCTCCTTGCTGTCCAAGGGACTATCAAGAGTCTTCTCCAGCACCACAGACTGAAAGTAATTTGAATACAACTATACTCAACTATTCAAATATTTTGAATATAGTAAGATATGTTTAATATAAAGACTTCAAAATACATAAATTTAAAAGTGACTCAGTTTAAAGACTGGCATCTAAAATAGTATCAATAGTCAAATAAAATTATTGATGGGAAAAATCACACAGAAACAATTTTCTTTTTGGTTTTATAATTGAAGTATATTGATTTGGCCACTAAATTTCCTTCTTATGTTTTCTGTTATAATTCAATTCATGTGGTCATCATTATTTCTTATCTTTCAGCCATTTTAGAATAGACTGAAAAAATTTCTTGCATTGCTCAGTTTTCTTTGAAATACTATAGCTTCTATGATGCTTAATATCAACAATAAAGAGTTAACATGGATCCTAGTCAAAATAGTCCTTGTGATTATAATTTAATTTTTATTTTCAATTTTAATTTACAACCAAACAATAAGTAAATTTATCCATGTAGCAAGTATGTATTTAATACATGATGTATCAGCTAATCTTAGGAATACAGAGATAATTTGTATACAGCCTCTATTAATTCAAGTGAGGAAACAAAAGGCACACACAGGATATACAACGTATGTAACTTTATACATATAGTAAGTGGTAGAGCTTTAGGTCTGATCAGAGAAGAGAGATGAGTAGCCAGGTAACCAAGCAGATGGTTAGTGAAATAAACTAAATCTCTGTCCTAAGTTAGGGCATAAAATAAAAAGAGGAAAGGAAAATGATGTGGAGTATCTAACAATACTGCATCAGAAATAAAAACAAAATAAAAAAGCAAACTAGTATTTATGTGGTTTAAAAAGTAAAGCATAGTTTTGAAATTTCTATAGAAACTAGGAGAAATTTCTGGAAAATTCTGGCCTGAGCAGAATACAAAAACACATACAAGCACATAGATTGGTCTTGCAGTTGGTTGAAACAGTCTCCCTAGCTAGATTGTATGCTTTTGTAATTCTCTACAGACTCAATTCTGTGAACATAGTTGGCAGTCAAAGTACTAGCAAGATTATTCAAATTTCAGTGTGTGTGTGATGGGAGAGTTTTGAGTAGAAACAAATTTCATGACTCAACTATGTTGTACCTTTCATCTTTGAAGAAGTAATGTTTCATGCTCAATGTATGTCATGGACATATTGATGTAAACTGAATTTACTCTCTGAATTCCTCCAGATCAGACTATTACTTAAATTTGCTACCGCAGCAGTACGTGAACCGTGAACTTTCAGATGTTCAAGCTGGTTTTAGAAAAGGCAGAGGAACCAGAGATCAGATTGCCAACATCTGCTGTATCATTGAAAAAGCAAGAGAGTTCCAAAAGAAACCCATCTACTTCTTTATTGACTATGCCAAAGCCTTTAACTGTGTGGATCACAATAAACTTTGGAAAATTCTGAAAGAGATGGGAATACCAGACCACCTGACCTGCCTCTTGAGAAACCTGTGTGCAGGGCAGGAAGCAGCAGTTAGAACTGGACATGGAACAACAGATTGATTGCCAATAGGAAAAGGAGTATGTCAAGGCTGTATATCACCACCCTGCTTATTTAACTTATAAGCAGAGTACATCATGAGAAATGCTGGGCTATTGCCAGGAGAAATATTAATAACCTCAAATATGCAGATGACACCTCCTTATGGCAGAAAGTGAAGAAAAACTAAAAAGCCTCTTGAAAGTGAAAGAGGGGAATGAAAAAGTTGGCTTAAAGCTCAACATTCAGAAAACTAAGATCATGGCATCTGGTCCCATCACTTCATGGGATATAGATGGGCAAACAGTGGAAACAGTGTCAGACTTTATTTTTTTGAGCTCCAGAATCACTGCAGATGGTGATTGCACCCATGAAATTAAAAGACGTTTACTCTTTGGAAGGAAAAGTTATGACCAACCTATATAGCATATAGAAAAGCAGAGACCTTACTTTGCCAACAAAGGTCCATCTAGTCAAGGCTATGATTTTTCTAGTGGTCATGTATGGATGTGAGAGTTGGACTGTGAAGAAAGCTGAGCACTGAAGAACTGATGCTTTTGAACTGTGGTGTTGGAGAAGACTCTTGAGAGTCCCTTGGACTGCAAGGAGATCCAACCCAGTCCATTCTAGGGGAGATCAATCCTGGGTGTTCTTTGGAAGGAATGATGCTAAAGTTGAAACTCCAGTACTTTGGCCATCTCATGAGAAGAGTTGACTCATTGGAAAAGACTCTGATGCTGGGAGGGGTTGAGGGCAGGAGGAGAAAGGGACAATAGAGGATGAAATTGCTGGATGGCATCACTGACTCGATGGACGTGAGTTTGAGTGAACTCTGGGGATTTGATGATGGACAGGGAGGCCTGGCATGCTGCAATTTATGGGGTCGCAAAGAGTCAGACACGACTTAGTGACTGAACTAAACCACAGGAAAGTTTGTGTCTTTTACAAGGAAGTATCTGTATCTTACACGAGGAAGGGAGGAATCTGGTAAAGTTTAGGTCAACTCTGTGTTTGTGAGGGGAGGAGGCAAAAAACACCAAGACATTTGTAAGTTAGAAGCAGAATTTCAACCTTGTTATTGTAAGATTCTTCTTAGAAAAAAGTTAATAGTTGAATTTTACACATCCTAAAATTAATCTTTCTCTCTCTTTGCTAATAAGTTCAAGCATCTCTGAAGGAAGCTGTTTAATGCAAGGCAATTCTATGAAACTGAATACATCAGAGCTTCAGTCTCAACTTTAATTACTATTTCTGAGCACCTATAAACAAGGTACTTATTATTTTTGATGTCACATGTATTTTTGGCAAAATAGGGCAAAAATCTTGGTTTGAATATGGTTTGAACTGGTTTGAATTGATGATTGGTTTGAATTTGTGCCAGAATTGAGCTGGCACAAATTAGGCATTTAATTATTATTGCTTTCCTAAATTAATAAAGAGTATATCTTATATCTTTTAAAATATGCTATAGTCATCTAATATTCTTCAAAAAATAAATTTACAAAAAATGTCTTAACTCTGTATCTAATCTAATAATAAAAGTATCTTTAAAATAAATTTTTAAATTGATATGAAAGACTAAAAATTATTAAAAATTCATTGATTCCTTGTACAGAGATTCTTGATTTTAAGAACAGAGTTTTAAAGACCAAAGATAAAATGAATCCTTTGTTCTACAAATATCCATGTTCTCCATGAATGAAATATGCTCAAAATACACTGTTTCAGAGATCAATATAGGTAATATGTCAGAGGAGAGGAAAAGAGAAATTCATGCAATTTCTAGCTGTCTAAAAGTTCTTGGTTCAGTATGCTTAAAAGGTAGTGTTTTATTAAAAAATGATATAGTATGAATGTGCTTTTAATAATGTCCCTTTTCCTGTTGTCTATTGCCTACTGTGATGTTTTAATGCAATTTCCATTCGTAAGAACTAACATGGTACCTTAGTTGTCATGAGCTCCAGTAATGTCATGTGTAACCTGTAGAGATTTCTGGAGTTATTTAATAAAAACTTTCTGAGTAAGTCAATGAAGAAAGAATTATTCCTTTTATATAGACTTGACTTTACAATATGAACACATACCACATGAACACATACCAAGGTATGTTGCATATACAGGTTAGTAATTTAAAATTAAACAGAATAAGAAATACATGTTAATGATAACAGAAATAATAAGTTGAGTATATTTGGAAAATTAATGTGTTTCATAGTAGTACTGAAAACTTCTACTGCTAGATATTTCCAGTGCTATATTCAAAATGATTATAGCAGTTTATAGAGCACATAAAGGTATGTATGATGCAGGATAAAATACGTTATTTTAGAACTACCTCCACATTCTAGCTTATGGTTGGTGTACAAATGTTTGCTGTAGGCCAGTTCAAAAGAATTCTCCATACCTGAATGTTAATGCATAATGTTATCTTACCTTTGTTTGTATTCTGCAGTAAAGATAAAATATTTTAAATGCCTGATTGGCATAATAAATGAGAGTAAACTTCAGTTAAATAGGTGGCAGCTCTCTCCTTTATTATAGATCAGCATAGGTTAGAAGGCAAGAACCAAATTAAGAGACTTGATAGAAATATGACTTTTAAAAAGATAAGACACCATGTTGAAATTTGTCATAGCATGATCTCTAATCAGCATTATCTCTAAGTCAAAAATAATGCTGTAAAACATTCTGTATATGTGTGTGAATTTTTACTTTCTCAGCATTTTTCTGTAGAGATTTCATATGTACTGAATGTTACCATAGACTTACCATTTCAAAAAGTGACAAAGTTTGATCAAGAAGGGTTTTAGAGTCACTAAGGAAATGTGTATGTTTATCTGCTGAGTCACTTCAGTCGTTTCCGACTCTGTGCGACCCCACAGACAGCAGCCCACCAGGCTCTCTCATCCCTGGGATTCTCCAGGCAAGAACACCGGAGTGAGTTGCCATTTCCTTCTCCAGTGCATGAAAGTGAAAAGTCAAAGTGAAGTCACTCAGTCGTGTCCGACTCTTCGCGACCCCATGGACTGCAGCCCACCAGACTCCTCTGTCCATGGGATTTTCCTGGCAAGAGTACTGGAGTGGGGTGCCATTGCCTTCCCCGATGTTTATCTAGGATCCTCAAAATACTCCATCTCCCACAAAACAAACTAGAAACTTTGTTTTGAAAGTGCAATTATATAGTTTAATTTGCAGAAGGAATAAGCAGTTTTCCTAAATATATGTTTGGAAAGAAGAAAGGAAGTTCCCAAATGAAAGTAAATATGTAAAAATATACCTGTGATAACTTCTGAAATATATATTTATACATTTATATATGAGTAATTTATGTATTTTGTATATTATGCATGTCAGAATCAGAATGTCTTCTCAGACACATATTGTAGCCAGTCCACATACATCAATCCAGTGATTTTAATGGAACTAAGGGATGACAGAAAATTACTGTGAATGTGCATGTGAGAGTGAAGAAAGAAAACAGTCCATGCCTATAAAAGTACATATTGATTCAGATTGGGTAAAGTGAATAAAAATGATCATGTACAACTTAATAACTTGATTTAGGCACACTTGTCAAACTGGACTTGATAAATGGAGACAAAAGTAAATACCCAACACACTCCCACTGCTGCTGTGCTATTCATGTGTTTGTATTCTAGGTGAATCGATAGTGCAGGGAACAAACAGTTCACGTAGGTGTGAGAGAAATGATGATTAGATCAGCCCAGTTGTGATTCCTTGGAAGATGATGCCCTTTGTTTAGGAAGAGTACCTCAAGAATAGGAAGAAGTAGGAAGGAGGCATGGCTCAGAAGGTAAAGAATTCGCCTTCAATGCAGGACACCTGGGTTTGACCCCTGGATTGGGAACATTCTCTGGAGAAGGGAATGACTACCCACCCCAGTGTTCTTGCCTGGAGAATTCCATGAACAGAGAAGCCTGGCAGGCTACACTCCATGGGATCACAAAGAGTCAGACACAGTTGACAACATGTTCACAAGAAAGGATAGAAATGGGGAAACACATCAAACAAATGACTGCATGAGCAAACGGTAGTGTATCCACCAATGGAATCAACCTCTGTATTAGTATTAAGAATGAACTATTGGTATATACTATAAAATGCTTGAATTTCAAAATAATTATGCTGAGTGAACTAAAATAGCCACAAAGACTTTGTTCTATGTAATTCTATTTATATAAAGTGCTAAGAAATGCAAACTAACACATAGTGACAGAAAGCAAATCAGTAGTTGTCTATGGGTGGAGCATGGAGCAGAGGAGGAGGAGTTACAGAAGGACCCCCCTCAGTACATTTGATAGGTTTATTTTCTTGATGGTGGTAGTAGTTTGGGGGATGTATGCTTGTTAAGGGCTTCCTTGGTGTCTCAGACGGTAAAGAATTGGCCTGCAATATGGGAGACCCGGGTTCGATCCCTGGGTTGGGAAGATCCCTTGGAGGAGAACATGGCAACCCAGACCAGTATTCTTGCCTGGAGAATCCCCATGGACAGAGGAGCCTAGCAAGCTATAGTCCATGGGGACACAAAGAGTCGGACACAACTGAGTAACTAAGCATATGCATGTTAAACTTATCCAAATGTACATTTAAATATGTGTAGTTTATTTCATGTCAATTGTGGCTTCCCAGGTGATGTTAGTGATAAAGAACCCGCCTGCTCAGGTTCAGTCCAAGATCAGGAAGATCCCATGGAGATAGGCATGGCAACCCACTCCACTATTCTTGCCTGGAGAATCGCATGGATAGAGGAACCTAACAGGCTATGGTCCATAGAGTCACAAAGAGTCAGACATGATTAAAGCAGCTTAGCATGCATGTACTTCAGTAAATCCACTGCAGTGCAGGAGACCCCAGCTCGATTCCTGGGTCAGAAGATCCCCTAGAGAAGATATAGGCTACCCACTCCAGTATTCTTGGGCTTCCTTGGTAGCTCAGATGATTAAGAATCCACCTGTAATGCAAGGGATCTGCATTTGATCCCAGGGTTGGGAAGACCCCTTGGAGAAGGAAATGGCTACCCACTCCAGTATTCTGGCCTGGAGATTTCCATGGCCTGAGGAGCCTGGCAAGTCTACATTCCGTGGGGTTGCAAAGAGTCAGACCACCCAAGCAACTTTCACTTTCCCTTCACTTCAATAAACAGGTTTAGAAAACATGACTTCCAGTGCCATATTAACTAGGAATTCTTGAATCCCAGATGTGGTTTTAAGATTTTTCAAAATCACCTGAAGCAATCAATGTGTTATTTAAATGTTGCCACTCTTAAGTTGAGGATTAAAACTATGCATGAAAAAAAAAAGATTTCTGATGTTCTCATTCAGGTGTACTTTCTTCTTCCAGATTACCTGTCTCTGATTTTTTAGCAATTTCAGCTTGCACAACAAAATAAAATGTATTTTTGCCTTTTTCCCCTTTTTCCCTCACTAAAACTTTTAAGAAAGTGCTTGCATGTGTATTTTCTGAACTAAACATTTATAACATTTTTCTTAAGTGACTCAGTTTTTTGTAGAGACCTAAGTCATTATGTACATCTTTGTATATTTGTTTGATTTGGGTAGTTGACTGATTTTCTTTGAATATCTTCTGAGTTTACTTGACTTCATATTACATTTGCAATAGTGATAGAACTTTTAAGTGTTTATGACAAATAATGAACATTAATGGTTTGAAAAATAGTGTTTCCAAAGCTGATCAAATGTAAGTATTTCAGTAGGTTGGTGTCTTCTTTTTCCCTTCCTTCTTGTGTCCTAGCTGATCTATTTGTTGAAATGATGATTTCATTGATCATAGTGTGAGAGCCTTGCTTAATCTTTGGCTAGGTAAGGTAAAGGGAACATCTTTGCCTAACATAATTTAAGTAATTCTTGCTCATTAATCAAGCCTTTGAATCAGTAGCCTTCTGTTTGGGGGCTACTTAGTTATGTTCACATGTTTAATTTTTGCAAAGGGTGAACACTGTCTGTAAAGGGATTGTTTTAGTCTGTTCTGGCTGTAAAACAAAACACCATAAGTGACTTATATACATTAACATATTTCTCACAGTTGTGGAAGTTTCGGATCATGGCAGTGTAGACTTGATATCTGATGAGAGACTACTTCCTAGACTGTCTTCTCCCTATAACTTTACATGGCAGAAAGGACAAAGTAGCTTTCAAAAGCTACTTTTATAAGGGCACTAATCCCATTCCTGAGGGCTCCATCCTGATGACCTAATTACCTCTCAAAGTCCCCACCTCCTCATACATTGGACATTAGGTTTTAATATATGAATTTTAAAGGGACTCAAACACTCCATAGCAGGAATTATGCTTTGTTTCTTTTTAGGCATGCACACATACACACTCACATGCACACAGCATATAGAATGCTATGTGCATAGGAAAAGCTTCTCAAATACTTTGTTAAGTAATTTGGGAGTCTTAGATAATGACTTATTTGTAAGTTAAAGTAATAACTTACAGTTCAAATAATATAATATCAGTTACCCAAGAAAAATTGCGTACTTATCTATCACAGAATACTTTATTATGTAGTTTCTCCATTTTGTGTGAAGAGAATATGATGTGAGCTTGTGTATATTTGGAGGTGATTAGGGCGATGTCACTGAAACTGCTCTTGCACAGCCTGAAGTGATGGATAAGCCTGTCCTCCTTGCCCTCTCTCCCCCACTTACATTGAAATATGGAGTGGTCCTGTAGTCAGCTTTTGTACTTCAATTGCTTTTGTGAAAGATGCAGTAACCTGTCCTCCTAGAAATTTGGCACTGTCGTTTTTTGATCAGCAGCTGTGTAGGCAAAGTTAATATAAATGGCTAGTGAACTTGGCAGACTCCCACCAAAACTATGATCCAGTCCCCATGGTTGCAAAGTTTCCCTTTTAGCAACACCTGAAAAAGTATCAGGATTTTTAAAAACAGAGAAATTAATTATAAAGGAACAAAATAACATCTGGAGTGAGTTACATATGGATCTTTAACCAAGATGTTTATAATGAAATCTTAACAATTGCACATAGCAATCAAGACTTTTTTCTTTAGGATTTGTACTTTCATTTCAAGAAAATTTGTGCTCATGTATCATTTTCAAAATCGTAGTGAAATTCTCATACAGACATAAAATTTGAATATATGCCAAAGATGTCATTTAACATTGAAAACTGAGAGGAAGTGTATAATGTTTAAGAATAGTTCAAAACAGAATGAAGAAATAGAGATTTATATATACTGGTCAGTTAAAGAAATGGTGAAATGAATCTGCTAATAGATAACAAAACTACTTCTTTCAAGGCAATATGCAGTAGTACCTGACTTTATCTTTTATCCTGGACAGAAGTTATTATCTTCAAAATTATCGAAATTATTTTCATTGATCTCAATCATTTGCTTTCTTACTAGTTTTCGGTATGCTAACTTCAACTCTGTGAGATATACTTGATAGTTAAGTAGGGAAACTATGGTACACAAATCTTGAAAGTCATAATTCCTCAAGCAAATTGAGCTATTAGAATGACTTCTACTCAGCAAAGACATAATGAATTACTTTACCTGTTTCCAAATTGGGGATTGTTTTTCATGACACTGTTTACAGCCACAGCCTCAGTCTGGATCCAGGTCTCCAGCCTCAGATTTCACCTTTGCCCTCATCACTCTGGTTTTCTGCTTTCTCTCTACCAAATGCTGGTAGAAGCCACTTCTGAATAAGGCTTATACCTTAATTGCTGCTACCATTGGAATTTTTCATTAGTTATTGGTCTTTTAAAAAAATGTCATTATGAATTGCACTATACTATTGGAAGCAAGAGCCCTCTCTGTCTAATGGAAAAATACTTATCTTTTTCTGTCAACATTTATTGAATACTTTCTATGTGCTAAGTGCTATTTGTATATTGTCCTATTTTCTGTTGACAGCTTTATAATCAGAATAATTTAATGAATCATAATCTCTATTTTTCAGATAATAAAAATGAAGGAAAAGGGAGGGGCACTACTTTGCCAAAGGTAAAAGATTTAGTAAGTGATGGAATGTAGTAAGATTTGTTGTAATTCTGCAAGACTAAAGTCTGGGTGTTCATTAGGACAATAATTATTGCAGCAAATGACATTAATTTATTCTGCTTCGGTCACTTCTATCTTGACTAGTCTTTAGTTCCTTCCTAAAATTTTTATTTTTCTGTTTATTTCACTAAGCACAGGTATCAGGACATGTGTTCACATAGCAGTCTGCCTTCAGACTGTATGACCAGGAAGCAATGCCCCTCTCTAACTATAAACATTTCATTTTTGCCTATGTGGTGACTGTGGCTGCAGTAACCAGTGTGATCTCACATTTGTATTAGCTTCATTCTTTTCATCCTGTCTCACCTGTCTTTAGCTTGAGTTTCAGCTTTTCCTATGTTCATGATGCTCTGCAGATTAATGCTTATCCTGGTTTGGTTATTTTTAGTCTCTTTACAAAATCCTGTTCATAATTACTTCAGGAACCTAAACCCATTTCACTATTTTTGCCTTTGCTTTCTTCAAATCATTAGCTTTGGTTCCCACCTGAGAGTAAAGAACCAAATATGTAAGCTTAATTTACAGTGTTCT
Source organism: Madoqua kirkii (assembly GCA_006408675.1). Classification (NCBI taxonomy): domain Eukaryota; kingdom Metazoa; phylum Chordata; class Mammalia; order Artiodactyla; family Bovidae; genus Madoqua; species Madoqua kirkii. The sequence goes on along the minus strand of SJYC01011081.1, from coordinate 7,366 downwards.
TGCTAAATTCAGATTTACTGCTGTACCATCAGAACAACTCACTTTCTCTTTGTAAAACATTTTCTAGCCTAAAATTAACTCATATGTTTCCTGCTGTATATAACACGTGCTTATGTTACCATTTTATACATTGGAGGAAATTATACATGTCTCATTCAGAAAATTATTATGCTTTCTTAAATATTTTGAAAGTTAAGATTTCCCAGATAATCAGCATTTAAGCTATTAAAGTAAGGACTGCCTTGATTGTAGGTCGAGAGGACAAGATCAGGAAAAATGGAGTATTTGCCACAGCAGAGCAGAGTGAATAATCTGTGCACCTCCAAGTAACAAGAGCTAGTGAAGATCCAAGCCCACATTCATTTTGAACTCTACTATCAGTATTATTTATGTGAACCACAGACATAATCATGCTTTCTCTAATTTTAAAAGCTTACAGATGGCTTCTCAATTTCTCTTTGCTGTGATACTCAGAACCCTTCATTTTATCCACAGATTTTGTTTCTTCCATCTTGATTGTAGGTCGAGAGGACAAGATCAGGAAAAATGGAGTATTTGCCACAGCAGAGCAGAGTGAATAATCTGTGCACCTCCAAGTAACAAGAGCTAGTGAAGATCCAAGCCCACATTCATTTTGAACTCTACTATCAGTATTATTTATGTGAACCACAGACATAATCATGCTTTCTCTAATTTTAAAAGCTTACAGATGGCTTCTCAATTTCTCTTTGCTGTGATACTCAAGAACCCTTCATTTTATCCACAGATTTTGTTTCTTCCATCATTTCTGGTTAACTTTCTTATGACTAAATCCTTCACTTTCCACATGTACTCCAGTGCTCTTCACAGCACTGTTTATAATAGCCAGGACATGGAAGCAACCTAGATGTCCATCAGCAGATGAATGGATAAGAAAGCTGTGGTACATATATACAATGGAGTATTACTCAGCCATTAAAAAGAATATATTTGAATCAGTTCTGATGAGGTGGATGAAACTGGCGCCTATTATATAGAGTGAAGCAAGGCAGAAAGAAAAACACCAATACAGTATACTAAGACATATATATGGAATTTAGAAAGATGGTAACAATAACCCTGTATGTAAGACAGCAAAAAAGACACAGATGTGTATTTAACAGTCTTTTGGACTCTGTGGGAGAGGGTGAGGGTGGGATGATTTGGGAGAATGGTACTGAAACATGTATAATATCATATATGAAATGAATAGCCAGTCCATGTTCGATGCATGATACTGGGTGCTTGGGGCTAGTGCATTGAGACGGCCCAGAGGGATGGTACGGGGAGGGAGGAAGTAGCGGGGTTCAGGATAGGGAACACTTGTATACCTGTGGTGGATTCATGTTGATGTATGACAAAACCAATACAATATTGTAAAGTAATTAACCTCCAATTAAAATAAATAAATTTATATTAAAAAATAAATAAATCCCTCACTTTCCGTAGAAAGTCCAAGCCACTTAAAAGGCAACATCCTATGCCTGGAAGATTCTTCCATCTTGTCTTTACCGAGTCAAGTTTTAACTCATATTGGAAGTCTAACATAGCCCTCTCTGAAGCTTTTCCTGGCTAATCCTGACCCCTCCTTGAAGTTTTGCATAATATTTTACTGCCTTGCCTAGAGGCAGAAGGAGCTTTGTATATACCTCTTACGCTACTGTGATTGATCTAATTATTAACAAGTCATCTTTATGACAATGAAAGCCCTTGGAGAGTAGAGAATGTCTTTTTTTATCTTTGTATTTCTGGGAGTGGGCACACACCTGGCATATAATAGATCTTGAGTCTATATTTGTGGAAGGAGTAGGTGAAAGTCTAGGAATGTTGTGCAGTGATTTTCCTGGTAGGCAAAAGGAAGACAGCCAGAGAAGAATCTGGAAGATTACAAAATATAGATGAACAACCTGGTAGGAAGTTCTCAAAAGAGAAATAACAGATATTTTTTTTTTTTAAAGGGACAAAGATTTGGGATCTGGGGATATTAGACCATTGGCGTATTCTTAAGAGAGCAAGTAAAATAAATAGAAATCTTGTTTAGTCACTAAGTCATATATGACTCTTGAGACCCCATGAACAGTAGCCCTCCAGGCTCCTCTGTCCATGGGATTTCCCAGGCAAAATTACTGGAGTGGGTTGCCATTTCCTTCTTTAAGAGAACAAGTAAAAAACAAACAGACATCTTAGTCCCAAGTAAATGGAAATATTAGGAAAAACATAAAGCAAGGCCTTTTTCAGACAGGAATGAGAGTGACAATGTTACTGAACGTAGACTGTATGGTAAGAGTTGTTTATTTGAAAAGAACCAGGGTAGATTTTGCACATGGCACAAGTAACAGGGTACCAAAGATTTAGCTCCTGAAACTACCCATGGCCAGGATCAGACTTATGCCAGGGTGTCTACAGCTAGCCAAATGCGTTCATATCTTCATTTCCTTCCATGAGAAGGAAAAGTAGGATTAATCAAAAGGCTTGTCAGTTTCCACACAACAAAGAGTTTCTTTAGGTTCTGGACTCCTACCTATTTCAAATGCTCTGGTCCTGGTTGGATTTCTTACTAGTCATCACTTTTGGATGATGCTTATTACTGTTAGTTTTAATCCATATGGTATTCTATACATGGGAGCTTTCAACCAATGATTTGGTGTTTTAAGGGGGTTTGACCAAGTTCTGCCAGGTTCAACCACTTAGGATTCTGTGCTCCAACCTACATTTAGGACTTGAGATCCTGTTTCGAAGACATTAAGGACATGGAACATTCAGGGAGTCTAAGAGGTTATGACTTTCCTGCTATTGAATGTGTTTAAAGAAGTAAGTTGGCTATCTCAGCATTCTGGATTATCATCAATTTCTGATGCCCCTGTGAACACAGAATTCAAATAGTGTAAAATAGGGGAGGAGATTCTTCTTCTAGCTGTGTTTATTTATTCATTTTAATTCAAGGAGTTTACTGAAATTAAAATATTGGGGTTAAAAAAGGCCTAAAGACCATGGCTGTGGTAGTCTATTAATGGTGGCCAAAAAGACAGTAGTAAGCAGCCACAGTCTCTGGGTTGATGAGCAGTAATCAAAGGAGGATATAAATTTTGGAGATGCCTCAGTGAGGGGCCTTCACTCCAGCTAGACAAATTGCCTCCTGAGTAATTGTTCTGGAGCAGAAGAGGCTTTGATGTTATTAATTTCCCTATTTACAAAAGAGAACCAGTTATGAGACTATTAAGTTGTAGAAACAAAGCTCTTTCCTTTTTCTCACACATCCATGCCTCAAGCCAATTTTTCCTAATTAGTCAGATAGAGAACTAATGGAGTTGTTGGAAGGCTGATTGAGTACTTAGCAGCTCAGCAAAAACATAAATCACCATTTGGAGATGAAAGACTATGTTGAGCATTGCAGTGGGTGGGTATGCTGAGATGGTGCAAGTTCCTGCTGCAAGGGAAACTGCACAGTAACTCTCATCCCAGTTATGTCTCCTTTCCTCATTGACTAAAGGAGACTGCCAGGGATGGAGGAATTAGCTCCATGTGTCTCTTCAAGTTCCTGAAACTCAATTCTTACTGAGGTTGTACAAACACCAGCCCCTGATGTAAGTCAGAAGTGAAATAATTTTTTTGCAGAAGACTGACTCTTTATTCACTGTTCAGTTCATTCATCCATCAAACAAGCAGTTTCTGTGTATATTTTAATCCTTTGTATGCAGATTGTTAAAGATGTGAGTTCATTTTTATGAAAATTGTCAGAAACACTAAAATATTTTTAGTGTTGTTTTCCTGGCCCAGAGAGAGAGAGTAGAAATTAGAAGGTGAGGGACTAGTACAAGGACTTTTCATTTAAACTCCCTCTAAAATGTTTGATTTCAGTAACCAGGTATTTAGCTTTTTATTTTAAAATAATTCTGGTTGTTAGATATATTCCCTATTTCCCCAGAGAAGAAGCCACAGGAAGAGAGCCCATATCTCTTAGGAAAGGGTATCCTTGGCCATGCTTGTATAGAAGACACAGCTCCTAATTTGGGGGTGAGACACAGCTGATCCTTCAGGGGAGAACTGCTGTTACACGCCTTGGTCAACAGTGACCTACCAAGAAGCCCTTGTTCCTTCCTCGCCTTCAGTTCAATCACTCAGTCGTGTCTGACTCTTTGTGACCCCATGGACTGCAGCATGCCAGGCTTCCCTGTCCATCACCAACTCCTGGAGCTTGCTCAAACACACGTCCATCAAGTCAGAGATGCCTTCTGACCATCTCATACTTTCTTGTCCCCTTCTCCTGCCTGCAGTCTTGCCTAGCCTCAGGGTCTTTTCCAGTGTGTCAGTTGTTTGCATCAGATGGCCAGAGTATTGGAGTTTGAGCATCAGCATCCTCTTCCGACTCAGCATCCTCTCCTTAACAGTAATAATAATATAATTCATCATTTTTGTTTTCAAAGTTGATTGATTCTAAATAAAAACAGCAGGAACTTCTTTTCTATCCTTAGAATTTAGGGTCACTTAAATTATAATTAACTTTCACTGCTCCCATCATTTTAAATTCATCTTAGGCAATTTAACAAAGAAGTCCAAATAGATTTTTAGAACATTCTAATAAGGCAATTTAATGTGGTGAATATTTAATTGCCTATGTATTATTGCAGCCCATTCTTCAGTGAAGCCTAAGTGAATAATTTCTTCAATGATCCAGGCTGTCCCTCTTCCATTTTCCCGCAGTCTTTAAGTGCACAGGAGTAGGAGTACACCCTAAATTCAGTGAGGCAGAAAACAAAGGGAAAATATATTTTAAAGCATAATTATTACTAACTGCAGTTTAGATCTTCTCGAAATGAATAAAATCTGCAAGTTTAAGCTATTTCCTCTCATCTGGTTTCTCTCTTTGTCTTTGGATCCTTTGTCAAATAATAAGAAGTTGATGAATGATGAAATTTGAAGTTTCACTAATGAGAAGACTAAATTGAGAATTAGTTTTCTCAGTTTTTATATTCACAATAATGTTAATTATAAAGCAAAATGGCAGTGACTGAGATTATTTCTGGTGGAAATAAGGACACAGTAACACACTGGCTGAGTTGATGAGGAAGATTTTCAAATTGCCTCACTTCCACTAATCCAAGTGTAAATATTCAGCTTGAGATAAATTCCAAAAAATGATTAAAGTATATTATTTTTGGCTGAATGCTGAGCTGAAATATATAATATGAAATAAAAGAAAACATATCAGTGTATCAAAATTTTGCTCATCTAAAAAGCAGTCTTGCTTAAACCCCTTCACCAGACCATTACAATTTTTATTAGAAATGAGTATTTACATACTTACTAAGATGTACCCAGTAGGGGATTCTTTATGATTTTCAATTCAATAGCAGCAGTAAGAAAAATTGGAGTGCTGAATTAAACTTCCATTACTAAGCAAAGTAAGAAGTAGTTTCCATTTTCAGTAGACAAATACAACTGAGTATATAAATTGTAATTAGAGGCACATGTGCAAATTCACCTTTTTATAGCACTAAACATCTTTGACCTTGAGCTATTTCTTAGAAATATAGTTACTAATATCATCAATGCCCACCACCCCCCAGTGCAGCCTCACCCCCATGGTGAACATTTTCAAATGATTCCTTTTGTTATAATGACTGATATCCTTCAACTTCATCAACAACGCATTTTCACAAATTGTGATGGGATGTTTCTGAAGCTGACTTTTGAAAGATAGTACTTCTTAATGGGACTAGAATAAATAAGCTGAGGATATTGTTTGATAGCTTCTGCATTGTTTTTCTCTCTTCTTTACCCGTAAGTGGTTTTTTAGCAGTCAGGGATAAAGATGATTGACAGACAATGAATAATGTTAATAGTATGAGCTTTGAAGTCATGGAGAATCTGTGCCCATCACAGCTTCGTTTACTCCTGGAATGACTTGACAATTCACTTCTGTAATTGCTTTGATCTTCAGTTTTCTCAATTATAAAATAAGAATTATAACTTCAATGTTGTGAGGAATAAGCAATCAACATATTAATATTACAATCATTGCAATTTAATTTGAAGCAGATCACGCATTTTATTTTAGAAAACAGGAGAAAATCTCATTGTCCAGGAAAATAGGTGTTTATGACTCCTTTTTAAGTTGAATTTTATCCCTTTTATAAACAGCGTTAATGAAAAGAAGAGGACAGTGAAGAAGATATTTTCCTAAACTACTCATTTAAACAAAGGTACCTGCTTGACACAAGTTAGACCATCTCAAAATACTTCTATTCAAAAGACAAATGCTGGATAGAAGTGAATATATGATGTATGTGTATAAATAAGAGATTGTCTATAACATCTTCTGTTTCCATATTTCTTCAGTTTGCCTTGCTAGTGATTAAAAATGATCCTTCAGGGCAGAATGTTTTATTATACTTCTAATAGGTTAAGATCAGGAAATTATTTTCTGTTTTTAAATGTTTGCTTCAAAAATTTCAAATGATAAGACCATATGTATTTGAGTAGTCAGCAACATTAAACCAGAAAAATTTAAAGAACCATTAAGCATTTTGTGTAACATTTATTCAGTTTATTTCATGAAGATAGGAGACATATTCAGAGACACACACTGTATAACATTAACTAGACTTCTACCATGCTCATATCCATTTTCCAGTTACTAATGAACTAAATGCTGTTTTAACTAACCAATTATCTATAAACATGGACTTGGTAGTATTCTAAAGATATTTCATCTCACATACCCAGAAAAATATAGATTGGATGTATTTAAAAATTTAAGATTGTGCATATGAGATGCACAGTTTCCAAAGCTGCTACAAATGTGTTATTTTAAAAATTTAATGAAATCAGGTACTTGTTTCTACTGACCTTCCAGAAGGCATTAAAGGACAGTGAAAGCAAGATATTATTATAGCAATTTTTATTAAAACAAATGCTATTTTCTAGTAATTTATGCTTATTCTTTCTCTGTCAGTTTTGGTAGGTTTTCTTTTTCAAGAAATTTGTCCATTTCTTCTACATTTTCAGATTTGTTTAGAATTGTTCAAAAACTATCTTAAGATATTTTTTATATTGTAGAATCTACAGTAAGGTCCCCTTTTTCATTTGTGATGATGATAATTTGTGTTCTCTTTCCTTTTCCTTGACTAGTCTTTTCAAGTTTGTCAATTTTATTAATCTTTTAAGGAAAACAATTTTTGATTTTGTTCATCTTTTTGAGTATCTATTTGATTTCTATTTTACAAACTTTTCCTGCTATAGTTATTATATCTTTTCTTTGATATAATTTGCTGTTATTTTTCCTAACTTTTTAGAATTTTATGACTTCCTTTCTAATATATTCATTTAAGCTATCACTTCCCTCTAA
>SJYC01011080.1:0-11230 GCA_006408675.1 Madoqua kirkii | reverse complement strand
TCTATCTATCTATCATATTCCTTGACTGTATTCCCACTGTTATGGGGTATCTTAATTTAACACGTATTTTATATCCTACAAGACATTATTATTGTTTTCATATCTGTTCATTTTTTCCCACATCTCTGACCTTCTGTTCTAGAACCTGTTTCCTTCTGCCTAGAGTTTCCTTTAGTGTGAGTCTGCAGCTATAAGGTTTTGTTCAACTGAAAATATCATTATTTGACCTTAGTTCTTGAAAGATATTTTTGATGAGTGTATAATTCTATATTGGCAGTTATTTTCTCTTAGAACTTTATTTTTTTTTCTCTCTTAGAACTTTAAAGACAACACTTTATCTTCTGGTTCTCATTGTATCTGTTGAGAGGTCAGCTTTAGCCAAACTGTTCTTTTGAAAGTAATCTGTCTTTTTCCATGGCTGCTTTTATGGTTTCCCCTGTCTTTGATTTCTAACAGTTTTACTAGATATGATTCTCATTCATGTTTTCTTACTGTCTTAGTTATTATTTCATGATGGAAATAATAGGTAGCTTAATTTTATGTCTGTATTTTTTCAATGAGTTTAAATGTGTTTATGTTGCTAAATGGACACACACACACAAATATATCTGCAGAAATGTTTATTTCTTTGTAATAGGCCATAAGTATGCAGAGCGTTTGTGCCTATGAACAAAGATATGAGGACAAGTACTTTAGTCAAGTGTTTACTTCTTGAAGCAATGTTTATTTTTTGTCATTTTTCCATATTTCAGCAAAAATAAACTCAGGATAGAAATTAAGTATCATAAAATAGAAAACAGCTAATAATATCTTAGTATTTACTGTTGAAGAGATGAAATTTGGGCTTATTAATGTCAATCAGGAAATATTGACATATAATATATTCCCATAATAAATTTATATGCAAATAATAATTTTTACTTCCAAGGAAGCAGTGATGGCATATAATTATGAAAACAGGTCAAATTTGGGGAAGAAGCTTTTTGTTTAATGACGATGTTCATAATCCAAGCCAAAACTGAATATTAAGCAAGTAGATACAGTCAAATCTCAGTATCTATCCCCAGTTTCTGAAATATGACTGAACCTAAATTTTAAGTATTTTAAACATTTTAACACTAAAAGCTTATTTTTTAGTTATAGAGAAAATTATCTTAGATTTCCCTCAAATTTTATTTTCTAATATTTTAAACAGTATAATTTTGATTCTTTCCTCTTTGAAAGGGCCAGACGTGAAACTGTTAAGGGATGATATGTAAGATTACCCATATGGGTGTACTGGAAATAAAAAAACAAACTTTATTATGGCTCTTATAAAAGCCTAAATATTTGCCTTTTACTCCCAAGAGTTATAAAACTCAATTTGACTCTAAGGGATAAAAGTAATGAAAAAACTTTTCTTATGGTTCATTTAATATAGCATTTAGTTTCATCAGATAAGCCAACAGGTTGTAAAATATAAAAATATCATCTGAGGAACGTCATCGTGTCAAAATACACTGAAGAGCAAAAGTTGTGTTCATTTGCTTGTTCAAAAATTTTGTTGTCCTGCTGTAATCCTTCTTAGTTTTTAGACTGATATTTTAATTATAGATATATTTGGGAAAATAATGAAAATAGTAATTCACTTATAGTCTAATTTCAAGAAAGTTTGGATAAAAAGAAATGTTTACCTTCTCAAGCAAATGCAATATTAGATGATGAAATATTTAGCTAAAAATTACAAAATTATAAGCATCATACTTTGCTCTGATTATATTCTTAGTAAAAAGGACTTTCCAGGGCTTTACTGTTTCACAATAAGTTTTATTTTAGCAAGTATTTATGGAGGAAATAAATTTAGGCTTAATCTCTAAAGGCACATTGCTGAATCAGATATTGGTATCACCTTGTAAATGTTTGATATTTATGGAATACATTTTTTTACTGTTTAAGATCATACAAGAAAGTGTGATAGTAATCAATCACAAGATTAAAAGAACTATTAGTATTTATATTAAAGTGTTGTGAATATTTTATAAATTTGTTTTATTGTAAAAAATATATCAACCTGGAAGAAGCAGAAGATATTAAGGAGAGGTGGCAAGAATACACAGAACTATACAAAAAAGATCTTTATGACTCAGATAATCACAATGGTATGATCACTCACCTAGAGCCAGACATCCTGGAATGTGAAGTCAAGTGGGCCTTAGGAAGCATCACACGAACAAAGCTAGTCGAGGTGATGGAATCCCAGTTGAGCTATTTCAAATCCTGGAAGATGATACTGTGAAAGTGCTGCCCTCAATTTGTCAGCAAATTTGGAAAAACTCAGCAGTGGACTGAGTTTTTCCACAGGACAGGAAAAAGTTGGTTTTCATTCCAATGCCAAAGAATGCTTGAGAGTCCCTTGGACTGCAAGAAGATCCAACCAGTCCATTCTAAAGGAGATCAGTCCTGGGTGTTCATTGGAAGGACTGATGTTGAAGCTGAAACTCCAATACTTTGGCCACCTGATGTGAAGAACTGACTCATTTGAAAAGACCCTGATGCTGGGAACGATTGAAGATGAGAGGAGAAGGGGATAACAGAGGATAAGGTGGTTGGAGGGCATCACCTACGCAATGGACATGAGTTTGAGTAAACTCTGGGAGTTGGTGATGGCACACAGAGAGGCTGGGTGTGCTGCACTCCACGGGGTCGCAAAGAGTCAGGCACAACTGAGTGACTGAACTGAACAGAAAAAAATATGTTTTCAAATCTTCTTCATAAATGCCTTGATGACATAATTAGGAGTTGATGTACTGATTTCATAGTTTAAAGTTTATATTAAAAAATTTCAGTGATTACAAATGACATAACTTTCTGCCAAATAAAACCCTATTAATAATTTTTAAAATAGTGTAATTTTGAGTATAATAAAGTGTTATAAATATTTAGAAAGCATCTGTTGGGGGGGAATTTAATCAGAAAAATTAAGTACAAAGACAAAAGTTACGGTTATGAAAGCAGAGGCATATTGTGGTGGGTGTGGTAGAGAGAAATCGCTTGTGTAGTACAAGGATGTTTATGTATTGTCTTGCTTTCATCCTAAAATTTCTACTTTTAACCTTTGGCTTGATATCTTGACTTCTCAATTCCCTAATATCTGATCATGAATTATTTTAGAGTTTTCTGGAACCTCTCATCACCTCTAATTGTTTGACTCTTAAAGATCTGACCTCTTACCTTTGCAGCTTCTTGCGCAACTCTGCCCTCTTCAATTGCCATGTTGTCCATTGCTTGTAACTCTAATTTTCTATTTTTATTTTATATTCAGTAGCTTGGTGTTCCCACCCATGTTTAATTAATCATCATTTCCTATTGATTGCTCATCAATAACTGATTCTCCCCTGTAACATTGCAATAGCCTCCTAACTAGTTTCTCTGTACCCACTACTGGTAAATATTATTAATAATGATGCCTTACCTATGTGAGTATACTGCTGAAGACTCTGCCATTTCTTCTCATTGTTTTTATGTAAAATTTCTAGTCCTACCTGATGCTGGGAGGGATTGGGGGTAGGAGGAGAATGGGACGATAGAGGATGAGATGGCTAGATGGCATCACTGACTCGAGGGACATTGAGTCTGAGTGAACTCTGGGAGTTGGTGATGGACAAGGAGGCCTGGCGTGCTGCGAGTCATGGGGTCGCAAAGAGTTGGACACAACTGAGTAACTGAACTGAACAAATGGAAAATTTGCCACCACTTTATGTTACTCCAGCTTAGTCAAGTATTCAGACGTCATCTTCAGGGAATTTTTTTCAGTCAGTGAGTGTTTTTTTATATCATATTGCTTTATACACATTTTTTTGTACTTCACTTTCATATATTACAATTAGTACATCATTTTCTCATTCCATCTAGAAAATAATATATATATTGAATATTTTAATTAAAAATTTAAATAGCTAATATATGAAACATTATCATGTTGAGATGTGAAGTTCACAACAGCTGTTTGTTTTCTGTTTCGTTTATCAAGGAGCCAGTATTTGTCTGATTTCTTAGTTATGAGATAGATCTGGTGGTGTCTGTTTTTCAGATTGTCAGAAAGTAGGGGGTGTTGCAACACCACTTAGACACTTATTGCAAAGTGATACTTTACCATCATTTAGATCAATATGTCTGTGCCTACATCCCAGGAGCCAAGGAGAGCAGGAAATTGTTAATTACTGATAGAATTTGGAAGACAAGTGAAGTTCAGTTGCCCTGTATTATGAGAAAGAACAGTGCTTTCACTTTGATTTTGTGGTTGTGCTAATATTCTTGTCCTTAAACTACTTTCATTTTTCTTCTCTCTGAAATGAAACTGTAATCATGCTATGTTACTTTGTTTTTCTGAAGGCTGCTTTATTTCATTTCCTGTGTGCTCAGGTTTTTACGAACTAGGCAAACAAGTCTATTTTGAAATGAGTCAGAAATGTATTGAAACATAATGATATTCCTTCAATTTTTAAATGAACTCAGCATGATTTTGTAAAATTAACATTTCAATAGCTTCCTCCTAAACAGACCACATTTCAATCAAACACACCTAGTATTCTTAAAACCAGTTTCAAATTTTGAACTAAGCAGCATAACATTCATCATTAAATTACCTAAATGAAATGTGGCATAGTTTTATATTCTGCCAAAACGTGTTCTAAATAAAATATTTTATCATTTAAGTCCTATTCATGTAATTTTACTAGATATATATTGTTTTCTATTCCCATTTTCTCTAATCTATTGTCTAGGCTTGTAAAAGGAGAGAGTTGAAGCTGACAACAATGACAAGCCCAATCTCACGTTCAAAAGGCAAAAAATGAAGGGCTGTCTAAAAGATAAGGATGAATAAGAATGCTTTCCTAAAATTATCAGATAGACATACTATTCATGTGACAAATAGCGAAAATCAGTTTTAAAAGGTTACTTTACTTCTCTAAACAAATGTTTCACAGTGGAACACCCCTGACCCATAATTTTTTAGGTATCTAAGCTGTCTTTTCAAAAATTTTACTTAACCCTATTCTGGGAGCCTATCTGTTATAAAAAATATATTAATATAAAAATATAGCAGTTAGGGGTTCATTGTGTATTCTTAAAAATTCTAAAGATTTCTCCCCTTTTATGGTTTCCTCTGTCTCTTTAACAGTTAATGGCATCTTTTTGCTGCCTTTTAAAAATGAGAAATGATTGACATATAACTACATTAATTTCAGATATATATCATAATGATTCTGTATGTGTATAGTGAAATGATCACTACATGTTTTTCAGTTTTAGTCGTGTCTGACTTTGCAGCCCCATGAACTGCAGGATGCCAGGCTTTCCTGTGCTTCACCATCTCCCAGAGTTTGCTCAGAATTATGTCCATTTAGTCAGTGATGGCATCCAGCTGTCTCATCCTCTGCCACACCCCTCTATTGTCCTTAGTTTTCCCTAGCACCAGGGTCTTTTCCAATAAATCTGCTGTTCACATCAGGTGGCCAAAGTATTGGAGCTTCAGTTCTGAATCAGTCTTTCCAATGAATATTCCCAGGGTTGATTTCCTTTAGGATTGACTAGTTTGAATTTTCTTGGAGTCCAAGGGACTCTCAAGAGTCTTGTCCAGTTTGAAAGCATCAGTTCCTTGCCGCTCAGCCTTCGTTATGGTCCAACCCTCACATCCATGCATGACTACTGGAAAAACTGTAACTTTGACTAGATGGACCTTGACAAAGACAAATGACAAAGATTTGACCTTTGTCATTGACATAAATTGACCTTTCTGCTTTTTAATACATTATCTAGGTTTGTCATAGTTTTCCTTCCAAGGAGCAAGTGTCTTTTAATACAGCTAGTCAGCATCTTTCATCACACACATAAACATTTTACCCTTATGAGAACATTTAAAATTTACTCTGTCAACTTCTAAATATAAAATATAGTGCTGCAGTTGTCATATCATGCTGTATATTATATCCCTGTGACTTATTGTATAACTGACTACATTATGACCACTTTCACCCATTTCACCCACCTCCCACCCCCACTTGCCATCTCCACAGCTGCCAATCAATCTTTTCTCTGTAACTATAAGTTTGTCTTTGTTTTAAGATTTCATATAAATGAAATCATACAGTATTTATCCCTCTCTGACTTACTGTACTTAGCATAATGCCCTCAAGAAAAGACAGAGGAACCAGAGATCAAATTGCCAACATCTGTTGGATCATCGAAAAAGCACGAGAGAAACATCTACTTCTGCTTTATTGACTACGCCAAAGCCTTTGTGTAGATCACAACAAACGGTGGAAAAATCTTAAGGAGATGGGAATACCAGTCCACCTGTTCTGTCTCTTGAGAAATCTGTATGCAGGTCAAGAAGCAACAGTTAGAACTGGACATGGAACAACAGACTGGTTCCAAATTGGGAAAGAAGTACTTCAAGGATATATATTGTCATCTTGCTTATTTAACTTACATGCAGAGTACATCATGAGAAACGCTGGGCTTGAAGAAGCACAAGCTGGAATCAAAATTGCCAGGAGAAATATCAATAACCTGAGATATGCAGATGACACCACCCTTATGGCAGAAAGTGAAGATGAACTAAAGAGACTCTTAATGAAAGGGAAAGAGGAAAGTGAAAAAAGTTGGCTTAAAGCTCAACATTCAGAAAACTAAGATTATGGCATCTGGTCCCATCACTTCATGGCAAATAGATGGGGAAACAATGGAAACAGTGAGAGAGTTTGTTTTCTTGGGTTTCATGATGGCAGCCATGAAATTAAAAGACCTTTGCTTCTTGGAAGACAAGTTATGACCAACCTAGACAGCATATTAAAAAGCAGAGACATTTGCCAACAAAAGTCCATCTAGTCCAGGCTATGGTTTTTCCTGTAGTCACGTATGGATGTGAGAGTTGGAATATAAAGAAATCTGAGTGCTGAAAAAGACTCTTGAGAGTCCCTTGTACTGGAAGAAGATCCAACCAGTCCATCCTAAAGGAGATCAGTCTTGGGTGTTCATTGGAAGGATTGATGCTGAAGCTGAAACTCCAATACTTTGGCCGTCTGATGCAAAGAACTGACTCATTGGAAAAGACCCGGGGCTGGGAAAGATTGAGGGCAGGAAGAGAAGGGGACAGCAGAAGATGTGATGGTTAAATGGCATTGCCTTCTCAATGGACATGAGTTTGAGTTAATTTCAGGAGTTGGTAATGGACAGGGAAGCCTGGGGCGCTGCAGCCCATGGAGTCTCAAAGAGTCGGACACGACTGAGGGACAGAACTGAAGTGACTGAATATTTCATTTTATGTATACATACCATATATTCTTTATACATGTATCAATTAATGGGCATTTAGATTGCTTCCATGTCTTGACTATTATAAATAATATTATAATGAACATGGGGTGCATATAGTTTTTCAAATAAGTTATTGGTTTTCTTTGAATAAATACCTGGCAGTGGTGTTCTCTATCAAATGATAGCTCTATTTTTAATCTTTTTGAGGAACCTTCATGCTGTTTTCCATAGCGACTGTACCAATTTATATTCCTATCAACATTGCACAAGTGTTTCTTTTTCCCTGCATCTTCATCAACACTTATTTTTTTGTCTTTTTTATAAGAGCTATTCTGTGCGAGGTGATATCGCATTGTGATTTTTATTCCCACTCCTCTTATGATTAGTGACCTTCAATGCTTTCCTCATGTGCCTGTTCACCATTTGTATATGTTCTTTGGTGGAGTGTCTGTTTAGCTCCTTTGGCAATTTTTTAATCAAATTTTTTTCCATTGTGTTACATGAGTTCTTTATGTATTTTAGATACTATCCTCTTATCAGATATGATTTACAAATATTTCTCTGATTTGGTAGGCTGCCTTTTCTTTATGCTGATGGTGTCCTTTGCTTTTTAGTTTAATGTTGTCATACTTGTTTGTTTTTTGCCTTTGTTGCCTTTGCCTTTGATGTCATATTCAGAAAAACCACCTTCAAGACCAGAATCAAGGAGCTTATTATTTTATGTTTTCCTTTGGCAGTTGTAGTTTTAGTTGTAATGTTCAAGTTTTTAACCTATTTTGGGTTGATTTTGTGTATAAGATAGTGATCCAGTTTTATTCTTTTGTGTGTAGCTCTCCTGTTTTCTCAAAACCATTTTTTGAAGAGATTTTTCCCATCCCTATTGCATTTTCTTGGCGGCTTTCTCATAAATCAATTAGCATATATGCATGAGTTTGTTTTAAGCTTTCTATTCTGTTCAGTTGATATGTTTAGCTGCCGATATCATACTGTGTTGATTACTATCGTTTTGTAACATAATTTGAAATCAGGTAGTATGATTTCAGCTTTGTTCTTAAGATTGCTTTGGTTATTCAGGGCCTTTTGTTTTATCATATGAATTTTAGAATTGTTTTTATTTCTGCTAAAACAATTAGAATTTTGATTAGAATTGCATTGAATCTATACATTGCTTAGGATAGTATGGGCATTTAACAATGTCAATTCTTCCAATCTATTAGCATGAAATATTGTTCCTTTATTTGTGTGTCTCATCAGTGTCTTGAAATTTTCAGTGTAAAGGTCTTTCACTCCTTGGTTATATTTATTCTTAAATTATTCTTTTTGACACAATTTTAAATGATACTTTAAAAAATTCTCTTTTAGATAGTTGATTCCTGTCTCTTATACACATCTTTTCACCCACCTCCCACCCCCACTTGCCATCTCCACAGCTGCCAATCAATCTTTTCTCTGTAACTATAAGTTTGTCTTTGTTTTAAGATTTCATATAAATGAAATCATACAGTATTTATCCCTCTCTGACTTACTGTACTTAGCATAATGCCCTCAAGAAAAGACAGAGGAACCAGAGATCAAATTGCCAACATCTGTTGGATCATCGAAAAAGCACGAGAGAAACATCTACTTCTGCTTTATTGACTACGCCAAAGCCTTTGTGTAGATCACAACAAACGGTGGAAAAATCTTAAGGAGATGGGAATACCAGTCCACCTGTTCTGTCTCTTGAGAAATCTGTATGCAGGTCAAGAAGCAACAGTTAGAACTGGACATGGAACAACAGACTGGTTCCAAATTGGGAAAGAAGTACTTCAAGGATATATATTGTCATCTTGCTTATTTAACTTACATGCAGAGTACATCATGAGAAACGCTGGGCTTGAAGAAGCACAAGCTGGAATCAAAATTGCCAGGAGAAATATCAATAACCTGAGATATGCAGATGACACCACCCTTATGGCAGAAAGTGAAGATGAACTAAAGAGACTCTTAATGAAAGGGAAAGAGGAAAGTGAAAAAAGTTGGCTTAAAGCTCAACATTCAGAAAACTAAGATTATGGCATCTGGTCCCATCACTTCATGGCAAATAGATGGGGAAACATAGCAGTCCTTTAAAAGCAAGAAAAAGTTAATCAACTGTCATCATTTCTATTCAACATGGTTTTAGAGATTCTACCCCCAGTTAATAAAAAAAAATAATTACAAGATAAAGTAAATTAGAAATGAGATTGACTTTTCTATATGATATCATCCTCATAGAAGACACAAAATAATTCACCTATTATTTGATATAATAGAAGATTTGAAAAGATGCTAGATAAATGGTGTTATGTAAAGAATTTTAAATATGGAGAAGCCCATTGCATTTCTATGAAAGGCAGAAAACTGACAAGTTTAATTAAAGAAGAAAACATTTAAATTTATATAAGATGACATCAAGTATTTCAGAACGTGTGGGTATGCGTGTTAAGTTACTTCAGTCATGTCCGACTCTGTGCAACCCGGTGGACTGTAACCCATTAGGCTCCTCCGTCCATGGGGTTCTCTAGGCAAGAATACTGGAATAGGTTACCATTTCCTCCTCCTGGGAATCTTTCTGACTGGGATTGAACCCTGGTCTCTCAAATCTCCTGCATTGGCAGGCAATTTCTTTACTGTTAGCACCACCTGGGGAGCTCCATTTAAGAACAGATGTATGATGTAAATATACAGAGAAAATTATAAAAATGAAGACTAAACCAAGATGTATCATATTCATGGACAGGAAGATAATAGTGTGAAATGTTGATACTGTGAAATGTTCTATCTGCCTAAATTGATTAGTGTTACTGAAATAAGATTCCAAAAGTATTTTTTTATGAGACTCAGTATGATTTTGCAATCAGTGTGGAAGTGTAAAGGACAAAGAATAGTGGACTCAGAAGATTAGCAAGACGATAACTTGCTAAATCAAATAAGACTTGTAAATTGTGATTATGAAAATAGTGTGGCATTAATACAGATAGTCAAATTAAAATTCAGATATGTGATTCTGTGGAATATTAATACATGATATATCTGAAATATAAGCAAATATGCTTGTTAAGGTCTATATACAAAGTACATGTGCGTATAAAAATAAAATAGAAAGGATAAGCATGGCAATGTAGATTCTCAGACTCTCTTAGATTGTAAGGCAGACAGATGGGATTAAGGAGGAACCATTTGGTTGGTTGTAAATTTTGTTTTGGGTAATATTCATAGTGAAAAATTGATTGAAAATAATTGAATATTTAGCAGTCTATGCATAAACATGATCAAGATATATATTTATCTATCTATCTATCTATATAATACACAGAGGCTTATGGTTATTCCAGTGATTTGTGTGGATCAAAATTTGATAATGAACATAGTTTTAATGGCTTTTTGGTTATGGGTAAACACTGACTCCATTAGCTAGGACTCTAAACATCTGGCACCCAGTGATTCTCTATTGTAACCAACCTACTATCCATTAATGCATTTTGATATTAAAATTTATACTTAACATGAAAGGATTAATAAAAATGTACACACACACACAAACAGTTGGAAGTCTTTACCTGTTTTGAGTCTAAATGTACACATCTTACTTGGAACAGTAAGTTTTTTAGAACTCATTATATGCCTAATGATCAAAAGAATAAAGTTCATAAACAGATTTTTCTCCTTCTGTGTATTCTGTCAGTAACTCATTATCCACGTTTTAATATTTGTTTTAGATTTGACCTTGTCATAACATAATATATGATGATTATAAAGTTACACATGCCCTGAACTTGTAGACAGTAAAAGTTTTGTTTGATAATTTGACAGTAATTCTGATCATAAATTTATTGACATAATTTTCACTAAGGAATCATGTTATTTTATATTAAATTATGGGTTCTCCTTGTCACTTCCTATTAATTAT
>SJYC01011079.1:0-16798 GCA_006408675.1 Madoqua kirkii | reverse complement strand
AGGATTTTAAAATATTTTTTCCCTTTATCAGTTAATTTCAAATAGAGAAATGATCTAGGTAATAAATTTGAGTAAGCAATAGTAGAAATGGGACTAGAGCCCATTTTGTACAATTTCAGATTGCTGTTATTTAAAACTTATTCTTAAAATGATCTAATATTATATAGAATTCACTGTGTATCAGATACTATTCTAGGCAATAATGCTGGTGATCCTTTTAATGAATGAGATAACAAATAAGCAAAAATAAAGCTAGATATTAAGGTTCGAATGTGTGTATAGTATCATAATGAAGGAATGGGCTATTGCTGTGTTATGTGTAGTCAGAGCAGCCTATCTGAGTAACGGGATATAAACTGAGATCTGAGTCTCAAGGAGTCAGTCATATGGAAATCAAGGGACGAGCACTGCAGACATAAACAGCACCTGTGCAAAGGCCCTAGACTGGAAATTACCTTTGGATGCTGGAGAGCATTGTATATAAAAGAAAAAGTGGTATTCAGTTGCCAAGAAAGAGGACAGTAGAATTGACTGATGGACTTGGGACTAAGTGCCCTACACTTGAATTACCTCTATGGAAAGTAGTTAAGAGAAACAAATTTTTATCAACATTAGCTCAGATAATCTCTGGTTCTATAGAATTTAATGTTCTTAATATTGACATGCTACTGATTAAATCATCATATGCATGTGCATATATTTATATATATGTATTTATTTGGAGAGAAGTTATTCACCTTGAAAACTTAAGTGCTCTAGAACATTTTGTGGTTTGTATGCAACATCACTTGATTTTGAAGACTGAAAAATAAATATCAAAAGTTCAAAATTAAAAATTCAAGAAGAAACTATTTCAGTCTATTTTTTGAAGCTAGAAAAGTAATGGTTTTATCACTGCATTATATTTGAAGTAATCTAAAGAAATGTCCTCTGAAATCTATGATATTGACACCTACAGACCCTGCTTCCCTATAGCCTCTCGTGTTCTCTGCCCTTTGCCTTGCTCACTCCCACCCTGGAGAAGAGCTGTCCCACCCTGGAGAAGGGGTGCACCCCTGCTTCTCACAGCACTTACAGACTGCTGAGTCCCTTTGAGGTATTTGCCATCAGATTATATTATGTGGACCTCTTTTTACAGGCATACCATCCTCCTCATTTTCCTTCTTTGTTAAAGATGGTAGTACTGTCTTCCTCTTAAACAATTTCTTTTTCTAACTGGATTATTTCATACCCACTTAGCTGATTAATTCAACATCCTGACTTCTCCATTCCTTGTTCTCACTCACAACAGCCCCTGACTGCATGGGGATTAGCAGTAAGAGTCCACACCCCAAAGTTCACTTCAGGCACCTACTTAGGAACTATACTCTCCTCCTTTATATCAATACTTAGTTGACTGCTCCTAGATGTCTCTAGGCCCTCAATTCCTCATAATTTGTCTTAGATTCACATTGTCTCTTATAAAGACACCAGTTCCTTTGACTCCTTTCCCATCATCATTCCTATGAGGAAAACCTCAGCCCTATTTTAAATTCAGCTCTCTGATCGCTTTTGCTTCTCTCACAGTAAGCAAAATCCCAAAGTCACAGGTGATCAAAACATCCAGCACAGTCATTGTATATTGTTTAATCAGTTCTTTCCTTAATCAAATTTTTTATAAATAGACATTGAGAATACACATACTTATGAGATAATGTGACCAAAAGAGCAAATAGTCCAGGGTAGTTAGAGGGGAATGAACCAGAGAAAGAATTGGGGGGTGAAGTCAGAGGTGATAAGGGAAGGAGAGGAGGAGCCAGAGCATGTGATCCTTAAACTCTTCAGCATTTACTTAGAGTGAAATGAAATGTCCTGGTGGGTTTTGAACATTACTATGACAACATGTGGATCTAGCAGAGACCAATTCAGTAGTTATTTACATATCCCCGGTTGGAGATTATCGTGTCTTGGGCCAGACCCTCCCTGGTGAAGATGATGGGAAGTTTTTATTTTAGATATATGTTGAACTGAATAGATTTCTTGGTGGATTGAATATAGATGTGAATGAAAGAGAGTCAACAATGGCTCACTTGTGTTCAGCCTAAAGAACCAGAAGGATGAAAATGCCAGGTATAGAGAAAACTGAGAGTAAAGCAGGTATTTATAATCTGATCCAGAATACCATCAGCACTGAAGTGCAGGAAGCTGGTAAGTAGTGTGTATTACAAAGGTCACAAACATGAATGTCTGTAAAAACAGATGAGTTAGATAAATAGGGAATGTGAACTTGATGTAAAATAACAAAGATTCAGAGTTAGCCTCAATTTTGGGAAGGCAACATAAAATGGAGGGAACCAAGAAGCTTATGTTCCTTTTGTTATGTTCCCTCATGTTCCTTTTGATCTAGCAAATGATCAGCATGTGGGAGTTTAGGCACTGTCACTGAGTCTACCATTTAATCCAGGGAAGCAATAAACCTGGATTTTTAGCAATAATTTTACTGATAAAAATTATATAAATTATTTATAAATTTAAAATTATTTTTATAATATATTTGATAATGCAAATTAATGAAAGAATAAGCCACAGAAAAGAACAATAACAACAAACAAAACTCTTGGTCACAAAAGTCTATAGGCCTTAACTTGGAATATTTGGGGTGATAGGAAAACTTTAAGTAAGCCTTGTGATCAGAAGACTCAAACTTGAGTCCCATTCGGGAAAATTACAAAGCTGGCTTACCACAGAAGCCAAACATTTAATTTCTCTCTGAGTTGCAGGCTCCTTCTCCTACAAAAACAGAGTAGTTAGATTCTAAATTCTGCATATCTACTTAAGATTATGAATCAAGATTTGATCTGGGCAACCTATAAGTGAATAAAGCTGTCATATTCATGAAACCACATGAGCTGAGAGAGTAAGAATAGTTTCTTTGCTCCCCAAAGACAATTTACTAATAAATTTGTGTCTCATGGGACTGAAGTTTGTAACTTGGTGGATAGATTCTGAGTTCAACCACAGTATAACCTGTAAAAAGTGAGATGTAGACAGTCCAAGAATAGGATAATATTCTTGGCTTTTAGGAGTGGAAAGTGTCTCTGTGCAGAATGAGGATGCTGATCATTTATCAATAAACTAAAGACAAAGACCTGGCTCAGCAAATCTAAACAGATTTTAGAATTGTATCAAATAATCCATTAGTAGAGTTGCTGGCAAGTAAAGTGATATTTCTCAGAGTTCTGCTTGACATTCCTATGTCTGACTTGGGCGATAGCTTACAAAGCTGGTGATCTAGATGGATAAATTTGTATAAATACAATAAGTTTAAATTCAAGCATTGCATTTTTGCTATAGTCCTTATTCTAAATCTTTTAGAGGCAAGTTCCTTGACCATAATATTGAGATAATAAAAAATAATTATTACTGTACTACTAACCCTTTAGCTTAGGGAGAGGTGATGTAGAAGAACAAAACAATCTTCTACTTTATCTTCTCACTCAGTGAAAGATTTATACCTTTCTGTAACCCATATTGCTGTTATAGATGTATAAGTGAGTTTGTGTAAGCATTTGTGGTGGTTCTCTCATTTTTATTAGATTGCAAAGATTGCTTTATAAAAAACTGCATTCAGTCCATAAATAAGAAAGCTTATAGAGTGGACACTGTTATTGTACTGAAGAAAATTAGAAGATAGAGAAAATTTGTGGAAATGTGGAAACAGTAGAGATGAAACACATGAATAAGAATCAAAAGATCCTTTGGTGGTGTTAGAATGGGACCACAAAGACTGTTACTGGTTCTTCTTAGTCTCTATCAAGAGAGGCAAAGATTATTGACTGACCAGGACAAGGAGATTTAGCTCTGTTAACAGAGAGAAATTGGCCAAGACAATTTCAGTCATTAATTTTTGTTATAAAAGAGGCTTACATAGCCTTGTTTTCTCAGCACTGTCACTAGCAATTCTTCTGCCTTTTAAAATTCAAGTACATGATTTATCCCAACAGAGGAGAAAGGGTGGGTTTTGTTGGTCTTTGATTTCTGTCATCACCAGGAACCTAAGTGCAAATGTCAGATGTTGAGATGCCACAGAAAGCATTTTCCATAGGATCGAATATCTATTTCTCAATTCATACATTTCTCTTCATGTTAAACAAGCTGTGTTTGCTAAAAGTAGCTGACTCTTGTCTTAGTTTTTGACTAATATCCCTTTAATGCAGACACAAAGATTTCAGATATCCTTCTATTTCTGTCCAAAACGAAGTAAGAGGAATCAAGTTTAGCTTCATGTCTTAACTCAAAAAACAGACGATGTAGATCAGACAATGATTTTCATACATTTGAAATAAAAGCAAAGGGAAGGGAAATGGACAAAGAACTACAGGCACCTCAGCTCACTGCTTAGCTTTCCCAGGCCACTGTACAGGAAAGGGAAGTAAACAGACCCCAGAAGTCTCGTGAGTTGAGAAAGCAGAGGCCAGAGTTCCTGAAGGCCAAGATGGCTAGAATTTGTGAAACAAATATCAGAGAAGATGGAGGTTGAGAGAGATGGAAGGAGAGAGAGAAAGCCCTATGAAGAGAGTGCCCCTCCAGTCTTTGGTTTGGTGCTGATTACAAAAGCAGAAGAGAGAATTACCCCAAAACTAAGAGAAAAACATGGGAATAGTTCCTGTTCCCACCAACCAGAATGGAAATCTTACAACACACAGGTTATTTGGTAGATTGTCAGAAGGTTGTCTTATCAGTGGGGTTAAGTTGGCCCTAGATGAAAGCTGTTTTTGAGTTGCCTTTATGAAACTTAAAAGCAAGCCGTGAAACCATTTAGCTATTTTCAAATAATGTGCATGCCAGAATGAAGGTCAGCACTTTAAAAAACACATGAAAATGCAGCAACTAAGACTGTAAAATACACAGTGACAATCACAAGTACTCTGGTAGGCAAAGAAATGAAAATGTCATCCACATTTAGGAGATAAAAAAATAAAAATGGCATCAAACTGAAAATTTGATGGACCTAGTAGACAATTATGACAAAACAATGCTTATAGTTACTCTCCATATGTTTAAGATAGTAGAGGAAAGCAGGTACAGGACTAGGAGAGAAATAGAAGATGTAAAATAGAAGAGCCAAGAAGTACTAAGCTTGTAAATTTGAAAATTGGAAATCTGGCTTGTGAAAATTGAAATTCAGATGACTACATGGGTAGTATTCTGCAATGATACCCTATAGGGTTTACTAGGATGTGAACTCATTCATCTTTTGCTCTCTGGTGGGCAGCACTGTACTAAGCCTATAGTTAAGTACTTAGTGTTTCCTGAAGAAATGTGCTAGAAACACAAAACTGGCCTTAGGTTATGACTGAGTATAACAAGGCATGAACCTGATTTTCAAATATTTTCCTAATTTTAATAAATTGTAGAGGACATCAAGTTCAGAGATTGTGATATTATGGCATATTTCTACTGTTGAGATTCAACATTGATTTTGGAAATATATTTTCATCTTGCTAATAAAGGATTTAGCATTGATCCTAAATAGACTTACATAGCAGTCTTCCTATAAGTTTAATGTCTCTGTTTACTTTTCCAGTTGAGTCTGTGAGAATAGGGAACAATTAAACCATGTATTCCCAGAGGAGTAATAATATAAAGCAAAGTATACTATATGAGTAAGTGAGACAACATAAGAGACACAGAGGTATAGAATGGATTTTTGGACTCTGAGGGAGAGGGAGAGGGTGGGATGATTTGGGAGAATGGCACTGAAACATGTATACTATCATATAAGAAATGAAGTGCCAGTCTATGTTCAGTACAGGATACAGGATGCTTGGGGCTGGTGTACAGGATGATCCGGGGAGATAGTGTGGGGTGAGAGGTGGGAGGGGCCTTCGGCATTAGGAGATCGTGTACACCTGTGGCTGATTCATGTCAATGTATGGCAAAAGCAATGCAGTTTTGTAAAATAGAATAAAGTATTAAATAAAAATTTTTAAAAAAAGTTACAAAAATTTTGTCTAGGATCTTGTATCTCTGTTAAAGTTGTTAAGAGTTAGTTTATACTTCGTAATAAACATGACATGTTAAAAAAATATATCAATGTATTGTAAAAGACAGCAAATAAAGCTCTGCAACTATTATTTAAAAACAATATATGTAACAGCAAGATGCTCTCTACTCCAATTCTGGTTTTTTCCCTTATTGTCTCCCTATAATTGGATGAATATTCCACTTAACATTTTTAATTTGTAATTTATTTGACTAGTGGTTCAGTACCCTGTAGGAATGAGTGCCTCATGAATAACTTTCATTAACACAGGCAAATATGAGTAATAACAAGCCTCAATAAAGTTAGCATTATTGCATCATTAAGTTTTTTTCTGAAATTTTACACATCTTGAGTGCACTAATAGATATTAAAACATTATTTTATAAGGGCAATTCTGATTTCATTTTTAAAAAATGGAGTGTCTGAACAGATACACTTGGATTTGAGTATTTTATCTGACATTGCAATTGAAAGTTAAGGCCACCCACACTTATTGCTGTTCTATTAAATATTTGTCAGAAAAGACAGGATTACTTTCTTTTGTACATCTAGTGCATTCAGCACTACACCTAAGAAAAAAATGTCACCCAGGCATCAACACAGGTTTCATTTTTTGATTGAAACTCTGACAGTATTATTATTCAGACACTGACATTAGTGCTTCAAGACTAGTGCACATATCACACAAATACAGTTTTCTTACTTGAAAAGTTTGACAGAGGATTTGGGAATTGACATATTGCAAAAATATTTAATTTGCAGTTTACTTGGTATACTTTCAGCGTTATTGTTGCCTAGATTTATTTTACTTCATAGCATAGTTTGAACTTCTCTGTATTGACTTATCATTTTACACTCATTTCAGGCAGAACAGCTACATTAATAATCCATTTGATTTGTTGCTACAAGTCGTATCTATACCGGTAATGCATACAAAGAAACGACCAAATACAAAACTGAAAAAGATGAAAACCGACCACATTAATCAGAAAACTCCCAAGTGCAGAGTTGGTAACGTTAGACTATCTGCTTCTAAAACAGAGAGTGATAGCTTCATAGCTGTGAGACTTAATCTATCCCATATCCCATGAATTTATAAACAAATTAATCACTATCATACTTAAACCATGTTTAATTTTAATCACCCTGATGCATTCACTAAAAGTAATGTTTAGAAGGTCACTGACTCATTTACATAGTTGGAGTTCTGTTGCCACAAAATTTCTCTGTAAAGCAGTGACATTCTAATGGATATGCTTATTGATATTTTTAGCAGCTAAAGCATTTTACTTTGTCTGTTCAAACTCTTGTCACTTTTTACCTTTCTCATAATATCAGTGACAAAATCTTAGGTTGATAAGAGATACTTTGTACTCACTACATAACAAATTAGTGATCATGTCATTTTTTTAATTTTAATCATACTTAAACTATGTTTAATTTTAATCACCCTGATGCATTCACTAAAAGTAATGTTTAGAAGGTCACTGACTCATTTACATAGTTGGAGTTCTGTTGCCACAAAATTTCTCTGTAAAGCAGTGACATTCTAATGGATATGCTTATTGATATTTTTAGCAGCTAAAGCATTTTACTTTGTCTGTTCAAACTCTTGTCACTTTTTACCTTTCTCATAATATCAGTGACAAAATCTTAGGTTGATAAGAGATACTTTGTACTCACTACATAACAAATTAGTGATCATGTCATTTTTTTAATTTTAAAATTATTTTTTCATTTTTTACTTCCAGCCTAAGACCCTTAAATTCTAGATGTATATCCTATTTACTTGCATAAATACAAAAGTTTTCCATTTCCTTCTTAACTTGTAAGGCAATTTTTGAAGAAAAAACAAACAGTTTCTCTAGTGTCTTTGTGACTTGGAATGAAATATGAAAAATAGCAAACATTGGATTTTCCTCAGTGCTGGAAATGAGGGCAGTGTATGTGAAAGGGCTTCCAAGACCCTTTTTAGGATGGATAAGTCAGTTATATTTGTGGGAATGGTCAGCAGTAAAGCATTCAGTTACTTAAGACCTTTTATTAGCACCAATGAGCTGAAAACTGAATTCATAACCTCAGAAACAAACTTGTAAAAATTAAATAAAATTCTGAATTATGAAATTTATGAGTAATGAATAGCTTATGAGTTAATTACAATTTAAATTAAAAATGCTAGGTATCAATTTTATATTCCTTTGAAAAGCTGGAGTCAGACTAATGAACTAAAGCCAGGCATACATATTTTTGAACTGAAGACTCCCTTTAGTTTTCCAGGGAGAAGAGTAATTATTGGCTTTCAGTTAATGTTTTTCATGTATGAGAAGAAAAACCGTCTTTAGGTGTTATAGTCAGGCATAAACTTTATGCACTGTCTTCTCTTTGCCTGTGCACCATCTCAGTGATATTTTTCCACATAAAATTTGAACTCATTCATAGACCAAATACATCAAGATAATATTTGTTGAACACTTAACTGTTTGCAAAGCACTAGGAGAGCCTGGGGTGATGTCACCATAAGAAAGATATAATATCAGCCCTCACAAAGGTGACAGTGAGTTAAAATGTAAGACAGTTGATTATTAGACTCTGACATAATAACTGTCATATTATCATTGCATCTGTAGAGCTATTTCTAATGTCTTGTTGCTGTATTTCCTTTGGTACCCCCATATAATAGGGCCTAACCAGGTGGCGCTCGTGGTAAAGAATCTGCCTGCCAGTGCAGGCTAGACGAAAGAGATACGGGTTTCATCCTTTGGTCAGAAAGATCCCCTGGAGAAGGGAATGGCAGCCCCCTACAGTATTCTTGCCTGGAGAATCCCATGGACAGAGGAGCCTGGCAAGCTATAGTCCACAGGGTCACAAAGAGTCGGACATGACTGAAATGACTTAGCACGCACACACATCCAATATAGTACATTTAATCAAATGTGCACCCAGTAAATGAAGCTTGAATGAATAAAACTGGATATCAGTACCACAAACTATTTCAGGAAAACTGCTTTATGGGTCTTAAGCTATTTGCTCAATGAACTTCAATAAAAATGAATTAAGAGCAGTGATAGCATCAAATCTCAGAACTTCTCATCATAAAAATCCTTGCAGTTTAATGCATAATCATTTTAATCAAATGTGCACCCAGTAAATGAAGCTTGAATGAATAAAACTGGATATCAGTACCACAAACTATTTCAGGAAAACTGCTTTATGGGTCTTAAGCTATTTGCTCAATGAACTTCAATAAAAATGAATTAAGAGCAGTGATAGCATCAAATCTCAGAACTTCTCATCATAAAAATCCTTGCAGTTTAATGCATAATCACTTACCATTAACATTTCATTTCCCTATCTTTTGCCTGTGTTGTATTATATGTAGTAATTAGAATTGATTTTTATAGTATAATTTCACAAGATACCAAAATAAGTACTCTGCTAAAGGCCAGAAAAAGATTTATGGTATACTCTCAAATGCTAACTCTATGATTCTATTAAAGAAAATCAACAAGTGTTTAATAAACCTGTGTAGTCTGATATTCATGCTGTTCAGTTCAGTCACTCCAGCACGCCAGGGCTCCCTGTCCATCACCATCTCTCAGAGTTTACCCAAAATCATGTCCACTGAGTCAGTGATGCCAGCCAACCATCCTCTGTTGTCCCCTTCTCCTCCTGCCTTCAATCTTTCCCAGCATCAAGATCTTTTCAAATGAGTCAGCTCTTTGCATCAGGTGGCCAAAGTATTGGAGTTTCAGCCTCAACACCAGTCCTTCCAGTGAACACCCAGGACTGATCTCCTTTAGGATGGACTGGTTGGATCTCCTTGCAGTCCAAGGGACTCTCAAGAGTCTTCTTCAACACCACAGTTCAAAACCATTAATTCTTTGGTGCTCAGCTTTCCTTACAGTCCATTAGGCATTGTCAAATACGTGTTTTCAGGCAGGTTCTTCAACACTACTTTAGTAAATACTTTTCCAGAAGACTTCATTAAAGAAGCCTCCAGAGTCATTAAATCATTATTTCAAAATTTAAGGGTGATGCTTTTTTTTTTAGAATTTAAGATTTCTTTATATTACCTATTACTGCTTAAAATTTGAATGTGTTTATATAATTGTAAATGGTATATCTGAATATAGAGAATTTATCTGAGCACTGAAACATTAGATTGGCTAAAATAAACTTGGAAATCTATGTAAAAGATGAATATGAAATAACTTGATGAAATGTATAGCAATGTTTCCTGGCTGTAGCTTGGGGAAGCCTATTAAAACTGTTTTCTTCTAGTCCCTTATAACTTAACATATCTGGTTCTTTCTCATGTTCATGAATGGCTGTCTCTTATACACATCTGATGCCAGTTATATCAGCAAAATTGATGATTTTTTAAGATGAGAGGAAAACTCCACTTACTGAATTTTCTCTAAAAAGTGGAAATCAGTGGTTTGCTTAAAAATGTTTAAGATACAAAGAAACAGAAGATATTGGCATGTCAATCCTCTTTATCTAACATTATGTTAAGTGGAAGATAAGGTAGAAAATTAACTGAGTCACTTCCAAATATGATGTTTAACAAACATTATCCACTTATTGCTATGATGTTTAGAAGTTGTGTTTTACTCATTTAGAAGGCAGTTATTGTCCAAAGTGCATTGACTGTAAGTGTATGTATCATCAGTATTTCTCCCCTGGAAGAGTTTTTTTTTCCCCACACCATATACTTCGTGTGATTAGATCATAATATTTTGTTGGGAAATTCATATTACTCTCTTAGTCACTAAAATTAATATTTCATAATACATTTTCATAAAGATTTTCTTGTTAATTTTCATCACCCAGAGATACTTAACATGTTTTCTTTTGGTTTTTGCTTCACTTATTATGAACTATGAATATGATCAGTAGAATTTTGCCCTCCATATCCTTTATCCCTTCATCTTATGCCTATGAATGTTACATTAAATGGAAAGGTGATTTTGCATATGAAATTAAGGTTATTTCTACCTTAAAATACGGTTCGTGCTCTGGACTATCCAGTGGGCAACTGTAATTATGTGGGCCCATAAAAGTAGAAAGCAAGAGTATAGGTTGCAAAAATAAAACAGAAGGAGAGGCTGGAGAGTCTCAAAGCGCAAGACTGACTCAACTGGGTGTTGCTGGCTTTAAAGATGGAGAAGCGACTGTGGGCCAAGGATTATGAATAGCTGCTATAAGCTACAAATAACCCTGAGGTGACAGCCAGCAGGGAAATGACCACCTCGTTCCTACAACCACAACAACCTGAATGCTGCCCACAACTGAAATAAGCAAGGGAGCAATTCTCACCTAGGGCCTTAAGAAAGAAACATCTGACACTTGTGAGATTCTGAACAGTACCTGATTTTCCTGGACTTCTAACCCACAGAAACTGAGATAACTGATTTTTTTTAAAGGTACTGAATTTGTGATTATGTTTTATAGCAGCAATAGAACAGAATTACACTGAATCTTCAATATTTTGAGACACTAGCTTACAAACTTACAGCTGAACGTGTCCTTATTTACGTAGCATATTTTCTATAATTTTTAAAATGTGAACCACTGAAATGTTCCATGAATACTGAAGAAAAAGTAAATAAAAAAGGCCTTATCTTCCCCCAAAGTATTAATTTATTCTAACCTACCTTTTCACATGATCTTATAATATCAGCAGTTTCCTCCCAAATTAAATATAATTCTTTCAAGGGGAACTTCTGTTAAATTATGGTGTACTTGAAGTAAGACAAAACAAAAACAGAATTACTGTTTTTGTTGCCTTACAATGCCACTTACTGAAAATATTTCAGATGAGAATTAATCCACTGTCTTGTGCCAATTATGTGGCACTGTCCTTGACCTCATTATTTTCCTATCTGAAAAGTAAGATGATTTTTCTGTGATATGAACAGTTGTATTGAGAGACAAAGATTCTATAAAAAGAAAAATATTGTTTGAGCACTGTCTTCTGAAGTAATCATTTGTCTTGACTAAATCTCACCTTTAAAAGACCGTTTAATTATTGAAAAGAGCAGATGAACTCAATGTTTTCAGGTATTACCTTTGTTCCTATATCATTTTATAGAGCATGAAAATAACTACATCATTACAATGCATTATCTATGCTTTTTGGGTAATCTGTAGTTTACTATAAATGAAATATTTTTGAAGTAGAATATTGATAAAACCAGTCAATTCTAAAGGAAATCAACCTTAAATATTCATTGGAAGGACTGGTACTGAAGCTGAAGCTCCAATACTTTGGCCACCTGATATGAAGAGCTGACCCATTGGAAAAGACCCTGATGCTGGGAAAGATTGAGGGCAAAAGGAGAAGAGAGTGACAGAGGATGAGGTGCTTGGATGGCATCATTGGCTCAATGGACATGAGTTGGCGCAGACTCAGGGAGATAGGGCAGGCCAGGGAAACCTGGCGTGCTGCAGCTCATGGGGTCCCAAAGAGTTGGACAGGACTTAGCGACTGACCAACAGTAATGTAAATAGTAAAGAAACATTTGTTTTAAATCTAGGGCAGTTATTGAAGTACACTCTTGTGTTTCTGTTTGTAAAGTCAGGTTTAGTGTGAATAGCCCCTTAATACAATTTTTTTTCTGCTTCACAAAACATAGGTGGCAATGTCATCCACTAGGTTAACACATGAGTATTTGGAAAACTTGCTATGCAAAAAATTCATAGTATACTTTGTTATACTTCTACTAGTATGTCAGACATTATGAAATTGACCTTAGTCCTTCTTCAAAAGCTATGTATCATATTCTCCCTACAGAAAGAAATACTAACCACTGACAGTGAACCACTGAAAACAGTAAGTCTTGAAAACATTTATCAATTGTCTCTATTCTCATTTCTTACAATCAATGAGAAGCCCAGGGAAAACTTGGTTTTATTAGTCCAAGCTACTTAGGAAGTCTGATCTTTCTGTTTTGTTTTCTGGTAGATGCTTTATTCATGTCTTGTGATTGTAAATCTCTTTCTAGCTTAACAGGCTTTTATTTCTGATAGCATTCTGTTGTTGAACATAACCTCACAAAGAGTCTTTTCAAGCACAGTATGAAGGTTATGGACATGAAATTCTATACATCAGAAAGTCCATTTTAATGAAAATTGCTAATATAGAAAAATAGTAATCAGCTCTAGCTAGCTTCATTTTACTCTTTCTATAAGGCACAAATCCCATCCCAACTAACCAAGGTCACAGTAATGTTCCTTCATCTGATTAATAGTGAAGGAAGGAGAATGGTTAGTCTCATACAACTGAATAATTCATAATAATATGATTGGTATAATGTTGCTGAATGTAGTTACTAAAATGTCATCCATATTTTCTTGAAATTATTCAATAATTCCATTAATATTATAACATATTGCTTTGACCTTGGGTTGCAATTTTCCTACTAAAGTATCAAAACTTGAGCACCACTGTGACTTTATTAACCCTCTCAATAACTATAGAATCAAACTTAGAAATTTTTCTTTTAACAGAAAGAAACCACAGTACAGATTAAAACCTTAGTTAAAATCATACTGCTATATAAGCCAGTAGAAGTTTCCAAAAAGAGGATAAAGTTTTGATTCAAAAAGTTCTGGTTCCTGATCAGCTAAATATACCATACTTCAGATGAAGATTTAATAAAATGACCTGTCTTACCATTGGCATGCAGGTAAAGGAGAGGACAGACGTGGGAAGCTCTGACTTTCGAAGTATTTGCTATTTTTGTGGTGTAAATACATCCATAATGACTGATCTTAAACTCTTGACATGATGGCAGTGAACTCCTAGTTAGTAAGAGATGTGCACGATTAACTCTTATGAGCAGAGCCAGTAACATACTCCTCTCAGACCAAAAATAAAATAAAATGGGTGGTTGATTTTTCGTGAAATTTCTGCACAATGAAATTCTCCAGACAAACTTTTCTCAAACTTTCATATGCAAACAAATCCCCCAAGCAGATTCTTATTTAGGATATAGATTCTTATTTGGCAGGTTTGGGTTGAGGCCTAAGATTCTGAACTTTTGGACAAGCTCCCAAGTGATGCCAGAACCTCTGGTTCCATGGACCATACTTGGAGTACTAAGAGTATACCATACTGGTTCCAAAGTTGGCATGCTTCAGAATCACCAGGTGACGGGGTTAAAATTCTTGCCCTCTGATTCAGTATGTGGATGAAAGGGGCAAGAATTTTCATTTTTGACAAGCTCTCAGATGATGATGGTCCAAGGACCACATCTTGAGAATCGTTGGTCCAGAGAAATCTCAAGAACTCTGAGAAGCTTTGCTTTTTAATTTAAGCATCTAGAAAGAGAACAAAGATGATTTGTTCTTGTGTGAATTTTTAATCCCATTTATTATCCCATTGCCCATAAGATATGATTATCCATAAAATTTACAGTCTTGTGCTATATTCTGTTGCAGAATTACGGTGGAATTTAATTGTTTTGCCTTTGGGAATTTTTATAATTGGATACTAACCAGAAACAATATGACAGCAAAATAGAAGATGCATAAGAAAGTTCATCAGCATTGAAGTATGATCATGAGAGAGTTAAGTACAAGGAGATAAGGGAAATAACTAAGAAAGTGACAGTTTATGTTGGATATATGGTTCAAATGAACTAGGCATATCTGACATTATGTGGGAAATATAGGTCATAACACTGAGTCTGAGGGAGAAGACACAAAATTTGCTGGGAAAGTTTTCAATGAGGATTGCAACTTAAAATGAAGGAGTCACTATTAATAGTTGGAAGAATTTTCATATTAAGGTTTGCAAAAACCCACAATAGGTATGTTGCTTCAGTAGAAAGAGATGGGAATTGTGAGAACCATTCTCACAATATTCTCATCTGATCTAATGGCAGGAGCTATCAAAATTGTTAATTTACTATCAGATTTTTTTTTATGAAATTAAGACTTAACTGATGTGTAAATGAGTGAAGACCACCCAAATGAAAATGAATAAGTTACTTGTTCATCGCTAGGAAATCAATCACCATCAGAGACTCAAAGTCAGAGAAAGGAATGAAAAATTGTGTAGTGTAAAGAGAGGAAAGCTTCAAGTATGTTCTGGTTGGAGATTGTTGGTGTAGGCAATCTGGAGGTGAGCAAACTGTATTTAGAGCATGTGATTCACTGGTTCAGGTTGTTGTACAGCAGAGACCAGCACAATATTGTAGAACAGTTATCCTCCAACTAATTAAAAATAAAGAAAAAAAGTTATGACAATATTGTTGATTATATTCCCTATACCATACATTACATACTTGTGACTTCCTTATTGCATCATGGAAATTACTGATGAAAGAACAAATACACAGAAGCCTTCAGGTTCTAGATAGAATGCAATGGACTAGCATCATGACCACTATGACAGAATTAATAATTGCTAGTCCCTATAAGATACTGGAACCCATTCAGACCAAGAAAACAAAGTATGGGGGCCAGTCTTAGAGACTGGTATTTCATTTTATCCTTAGGTCGATGAAATGCCTGTTCTACTTGACCTGTTCCATTGATAAACTACAGCAGGAAGAACCAGTTATAGCAAAGATGCCACCATGATGAGCCTTCAAAACCCCACAGAAAATGAAAACCTAGGGCAGTGTAATTGTGTATCAGTACTTGTGCCATCCGAGTAAATGGTTAACATTTTAGAAAGAACTTTATTGAGGTATAATTTACATACCACAAAGTTCTGTGACCTTAAGTATACAATTTATTAACTTATAGTAAATTTAGAGCTTTGCAACTTATACCACAATCACAATCCATTTCATGTATTTATTTCTCATAGTTGAGGTAAATATAATTGACAAAGATTTAATGTATACAACATTATAATTGATATATGTATACATTATAAAAGGATTCCCCTTATTCAGACGATTGACAAAATTACCACCACATATGTTTATATGTTTATGTTTTTTTCTTTTTGGTGACAACACTTAAGTACTACACTTAACCAATTTCAACTATACAATATAGTATTATCAATTATTATAATCCCCATTATGGTATACAGTTGACCCTCAAACCTTATTCATCCTAGAACTGAAAGTCTCTACCCTTCTTATCAACCTCTATTTCCTCCATCACCCAAATCCAGGAATCACTTTTATACTTTCTGTTTGTAAGAGTTCAAAAAAAAATTTTTTTTTTAGATTCTACAAATAAAGGCTAACATGAAGAATTTCTTTTTTTGTCTGATTTATATTACTTACCATAATGACCTCA
Organism: Madoqua kirkii; assembly: GCA_006408675.1. Classification (NCBI taxonomy): domain Eukaryota; kingdom Metazoa; phylum Chordata; class Mammalia; order Artiodactyla; family Bovidae; genus Madoqua; species Madoqua kirkii. Next base: position 507 of record SJYC01011079.1, on the reverse strand, counting down.
CGTTTCATCCATGTTGTCAACAAACGGCAGAATTTCCTTTTGTCCCAAGGCTAAATAATATTCCATTGTGTATGCATCTAAATCACACACACACACACACACACACACACACACACACGTATATATATGAATGTGTGGGTGTGTATATATATATATAATCAGTTTAGTTCAGTCGCTCAGTCATGTCCAACTCTTTGCAACCCCATGAATCACAGCACACTAGGCCTCCCTGTCCATCACCAGCTCCCAGAGTCCACCCAAACCCGTTTCCATTGAGTCGGTGATGCCATCTAACCATCTCATCCTCAGTCGTCCCCTTCTCCTCCTGCCCTCAATCTTTCCCAGCATCAGGGTCTTTTCAAATGGGTCAGCTCTTCACATCAAGTGGCCAAAGTGTTGGAGTTTCAGCTTCAACATCAGTCCTTCCAGTGAACACTCAGGACTGATCTCCTTTAGGATGGACTGGTTGGATCTTCTTGCAGTCCAAGGGACTCTCAAGAGTCTTCT